>JAYKTE010127749.1:0-13328 GCA_036873565.1 Xipholeptos notoides | reverse complement strand
AGAAAGGTATGAATCCTCACATTCCCTGCAGCTATGGATGAAAATAGTGCATGCTATGTTATTTTTAAAAAATTCATGTGGAAAAAAGAACATTTATCAAAAGTGATTGTTATCGGTATTAAATGACCTAAAAGTTTGATATGCCATAAAAGACAAACACACATATATTGTGAATGCCACTTAATATTGACATCTCAACATTATAGCTAATTGCAAATGAGTCAACATTTAGCTTTGTAGTCCCATACCCATTATGCAAACTCTTTTGCAGCTATAACAATTTGGCTCCTTAAATTGACATGGAAAACCAGATTGCCTTGTTAGACATAAAACTGAATTATTACATCAGAATTAAAAGTTAAACTGACACAAGGGAATATATGGTAATATCATCATTATTATTGAATATCATTAATATCAGATAAGTACTTCTCAAATTTCTTTTTTTTTTCCTTCATTTTCAGATTTCTCAGCATTTGTTTTTTTTTGGGTTTTTTTAAACTTTCTTTGTTAAGCATAAATATTTTCTCGTTTCTTCTTTCTAGATATTCTTTTAATTTCAGGGAGAAATCTACATGAGACTGTAGATAAGTAATTGGACTTTAGAACCATGATTCATGATTTAAAATTCCAATCATTCTTTTATATCAACATTTGGGCTAATACCCTATGGAAAGGTATAAGCCCTCACATTCCTTCCAGTTATGAACTAAATAGGATATCTAGTACTATTTAAAAACAATGCCCAACAAAAGAAAAGCATTTATCAAAAATGATTGTACTTGGCATTAAATGACCAAAAAGGTTGATATGCCATCAAACAAAGAGAACCAAATCTAATATCAGGTCTGATTGGTAAAAGAATAATGATTCTTTCAAATCCTTGCATTTTGACCTTAGCTAATTATTCACTCATATATCTTTTACATAAATAATGTTTGTTTATTTGTGTTTTACGGCATATCAACCTTTTAGGTCATTTAATGCCAATAACAATCATTTTTGGTAAACATTTTTTTGTCCACACATATTTTTTTTAAATATCATTGTATGCACTATTCAATCCTTAGCTGGAGGGAATGTGGGGATTTATATCTTTCCCAAGGAAATTAGTCTAAATTTGAATGCAAACAAAACGACTGGGATTTGAACTCATGTATTATGATTCTGAAGTCTGGCTGCCATTCCACTGCCCCAAGTAGACTTCCCATACATAATAATTCTGATGACCATAAATCAGGACCCAGTTGAGGACCCCTTATCTAATTTCAAAGATTTGCTTTTAAGTCTTTGAAATTAATCCTGTCTAAATCCTTAAATTTCCAAAACTCTGAATTCTTGGTTCTTTACCATAATGAACCAATCATTGGTAAACATTACTCATAGCTATAGCAGTTTTCAAGAATTTTATCTCATTAATTTAAGTCATAAACAGTTATACGAGAGATGTTCCAAAAGTAATGCCTCCTATTTTTTTTATTTCGCCGGAAAGAATCAGAGAGGATTGCAAATTGCATTGTTATGATGACTAAACTTATGCATTCAGGACCTGAAAGTTTCATCTCTCTGTTGCAGATGATGGTGTGAGACTCTAAGAAAGCAACAAATGGATCAGAGGGGATTGTAAAAATTAATTCTGGAGCACAAAATGTCACTCATTTAATGATACCACTTCTGACTTTGTAGATCTTCAGCTTTTAGAGTTAAAAGTTTAAAAAATAGGAAGCATTACTTTTGGAACTACCCTCATATTTCTAGCTTGGAAATTTACCACCAGAATTTTTTCTCAAAATTAACAGTTTGATGAGGTAAGGAAAATGCTATATACTGACAATAACAACAAATTGTTACAGTAAGATTTTAGTTAGCTTGTTTTTTTTATTTACCCTAGTGGTTGTAAAGGTTAAAGTGAAGTACTAATACTTACTAAGTAAGTTTACAGCTAAATTTCTGATGAAAAATTACAATCAGTCTGACTATTATATTTGATAATGCATCCATAAAATGCTGTTTTTCATTAATCATTTAAGTATAAAAGAACAAGATGATTTACAGATTATGTTTATAAAGTATATTAAGGAAAACTATCTGCAAAGTATTTGTTTACAAAGCATATGTCTATCAAACTAAATTTTCTAAAAATTATTCTCTTACACATTTTTAAATAAACAATTTTATACATGAAACCTTGAAAAATAAGCTTTTAAAAAGAACTCAAAACTAGGCCAATTTAAAAAAATTTAAAAACTGATCATCTGCTTTTAAATAGTAGAGTATATATATGTATATATGCATTTATATATGTGTGTAGAAAAATTTAGTAAAGTAAAGTAATAAAAAGTGTATATTATATCATGATGGAAATTTAAAAATGCAAACAAATGTTTTGATAGTTTGAAAACTTCCAGAAATGAACATAGAAAAATTTTTAAGTGCAAAACACTTTCACCCTGGAGATGACAAGTTTGATTTACCTTCATAATACATCTGAATATTGAAGGATTTAATAGAATATCATAATTTCACCTTCATAATACATCTGAATATTGAAGGATTTATCATAATTTCACCTTCATAATACATCTGAATATTGAAGGATTTAATAGAATATCAAAATCAGATTTTAATAGAATATCATAAATTAAAACTTTTCTGTCTTCAAATATGTGTTAGCATTTTTAGATCTCCATACCCTTAAATCAAGGGCAATAACTAATCTTCCAAATAAATTACACTATGATTAGCATGCAGAAATGTGTTCAGGGGACCCTGAACTACAATCTAGACCCACTGAGTTAAGTTTTGTGTAGGTGTTAAATGACTCCCATTTTAAACCAGAATATCAGTTTGCATACATGTGGGTACCCTTAAATCAAGGGGCCCTTCCAATAGTCCAAACAAGTTATATTATGGTTAACATATAAAAACGTGTTCAAGGGAACCTATGCTACACTCTGCACCCACTGAAGTTAAGTTATGAAGGGGTGCCAGGTGTCCCCATTTTAAAACGGACTAACTCTTTCAGTTTTGCATATGCGTGGGAACCCTGAAATCAAGGGCCATAACCTATAGTCGAAATGAGTTATATTTTTGTTAACGTGCAGAAACGTAATCAGGAGACCTTAACTATACTCAGGATTCGATGAAGTTAATTACTCGGGGGGAGGGCACAAAATCGCTATTTTTCCAGGACTAATATATAAAGATATGAGAAAAGAATTCATATATATATATATATATATATATTCATCCTTTTCATAAATAAAAAAAGCTATCCCACTGATCAGCTGCTATACCAAGCATTGAAATACATTGTGTATGGGTTTTTTAAAAACAATGTGTTTATCTTTATAACATCATATATATATATTCATATTTGGTGTATTTAGGCAGAATTTCATTCATTATACAGGTTTCATCAAAAAAAATGTCAATCCCTGAAGATGGTCAAGGAAGACCCCAAAATGTGGGAAAGTTGGGGGACTACATAACCTAAAACAAATGCCTTTGTGCAAAAACAAGAAAAATTGGAAAAGAAAATCCTAAAAAAATGGATTAAAGTTCTTTTAACAAAATCTTCATTACACTGCTGATGAGTTCTAAATATTAAGTAGCTGGTTCACTAGATTAGTAACAGTATCACTTCTTCACAATGTTGGTGAAGGTCTTCAGGTGGTATTGGTATTTTTTCCATGTCGACAAAGAAAAATCCTAATCATAACTGAACCCACAAATAACTTTTGCAAAGAGGCAAGAAAAATTAGAAAAAAAAGTATTAATGGGAAAAAGTATTTCAATAATGCTTGTATGATTATAGTTGTTTATTTGTTTGTTAATGATAAAGAAAGAATATTCCAAACCAAATTTCTGTCAAGGATTCATTCATAAAGTTCAAGGGAGTTTAGTATAAATCACAGGTTGATAATAATCATAACTTATTTTATAGATTCAGACACACAATCTGTTGTTTGGAAAATCATTTCAAGTCCAGTGCCATTTTTTAAAATTGTTTTTTTGAAGGCATTATATTCAGTGATTCACCATTTCTATGGAGGTCTATATGGCTTGGTATCCAAAATTATTGTGTAGCTTGTTTTGACAAATATATCAATTTTATATGTCTGGATTTCAGAAATTAGTTTTGTTTTGTATATAACTCAGTTACTCATGTTTTGGGTTTATATAAGTTTAGAGTGGCAATCAGCTGAAAGTCACGTGTTCAATTCTGACTTAAGGCATTAATAACTAAAAATAATTAACATTATAGTTATGGATGGATGAAATAGTTCATTTTGCAATTCTACAAGGGCTACCAATTTCAATTTAAAGATTCTAGAATTTCACAAATAACTAATGAAGAAAGCCAAAGAACTTACTGTCTAAAACTTTGTGTATATAACTTGGAAGACTTGAATAAAAGTTCAAATAATGTTAAAAGTCAATATTATATGATATCTCTTTTATTAATGGGTTCTTCATACTTTTACTTTTTCAGAAAATATAATATGATCAATCCATTTAACTCAACAGAAATAGGAGTTTAGTCTATACAATTCAGCATGACAATCATCTGGAGACCACATGTTTCTATCTATCAGAAAGTAAAAATAACAAACTTTGTAGTCTAATTGTCATTTAGCAATTTGATTATTTTTTAAACACTTATTGATTGTTTTTCTATTATTTTTTTTTTGATAACTTTCTCAACTTAACAAATAGTTTATAACTTGTTAACAATTTTTTTTTTACTTCAGTATTATTCAGATTTTATTTATCTTATTCAACCAGTCAATAAATCACGGACATAAACTAGGCTGTATAGAGTAATGGATCTGCACCATCTTGCATTAGATCCTTCCTATTGAACTCACTATTTCATCAGATGTTCATTATATATTTACACAAACAACATACATCATTCAGTAACAAATCAATATCAGCAAGTTATAACACATCTGTTGATACATTGATGTCTTATATCTGGCTTGGCTTTCTCATTAAAAGATTTTGTTTTAATTAGTTTTTAACTTTTTAGACAAGATGAAAAGCTGTCTCTATTTAAGTTTTATTCAGTGAAAGAAATTGCTAATTACTTTCCTCTATGTTAAGGCAAGATTTTTTTTCATTGATAAAACTTTCTATATTATTTTGATAACTATTTTTCGCTGGGAATTGGAAATATCCAGGTTAGTGCCTAGAGGCACAGTTTAAACCACTGGGATAGATGCACCCTTAGGCTTTGTTAAGACAGGCATCTAGGAGAAGGAAAAAACTCTGAAGTAAAAGCCTGAGGTCTGTTGTTCATGTAGTTTGTAGCAAACTCTTGCAATGACTAAATGTTATCAGCAATTCCAAGGAGTGTGGATGGTGCTACACAAGCCTTCACTACTATAAACAAATCTCTGTGTAGCAGTTTGACGGCCATACTTGGTTTGATGACCCTCATATGTCGAAATTGATGGGAGAACCATTATTTTGAAAAACTAAACCTACTGAAGTTTCTCACTTTCACTTGAATTTAATAAAAATAAAAGATGTGTTTGTGTGTGTGTTTGTATGTGCAAGGGGATAAAGAAAGAAAGAGAAATAAAGAGAGAGGGATAGGGAAAGTAAGAAAGGGATAGAGATAGAAAAAGTGATAGAAAAAGAAAGGGAGATATATGAAGAGAGTGATACAGAAAGAGATTGATAAAGAGGGAAAGAGAGTGATGGAGAGAAAGAGAGGGAAATAAAGAGAAAGATGAAGAGAGATAGAGAAAGCAGAAGAAAGAAAGATAAAGAGAAGTGTCTAAGATAGATAAAGAAAGAAAGGGAAAGATTGAAATAAAGTGGTAGAGAAAGAGGGGCAGAGAAAGAGAGCTGAGCTGCTTTAGAAAGTTTTTAGGACTTGTTTTGATATTGTGTAAAGCAAAACAAACATATGACACCCATTTTCTAAGAAATATAAATTGCACTGTTTATATTAGAAGATAGATATAGAGATGAGCAAACTGAGATAGATTTTTAATGGATAGATAGATAAAGTGAAAGAAAATTGGAGGGGGTAGGTAGATAGATAAATAGATGGGTGGATAGATAGATAGATAGATAGATAGATAGATAGATAGACAAACATACAGTGGGTGCAATAAATAACTGATACAAAGCAAAAAGTTGATTTATTTTTATTTTATGAAAACTATAACAAAGTGCTATTCTAATGTATTTTTGTATGATAAATACAAATCTCGTATCTTTATCATTCAAAAATACATTAGAATAGCACTTTGTTATCATTTTTGTTTTCATGTAATAAAAATAAATAAAAAATTTTCTTTGTATCGGATACTTATTGCACCCACTGTATAGATAGATATATAGATAAATGAATGGATGGGTGGGTGTATTGATAGATAGATATGTAGGTAGGTAGATAGATAGACATACAGACAGACATTTAGATAGATAAATCGATGGGTGGTTGGCTTGATTGATAGATAGACATAGATAGATAAATGGATACACAGACATAGACAGATATACTGATATATAGATAGATAGATAAATGGATGGGTTGGTGGATGGATTGGTAGATAGATATATAGACTGATGGATGGATAGATAGATAGCATGAAACGAGAGATTCTATGGGAGCTTGTGACTGTAGTTGCTACTTCATAGATCCTGTAAATTTTTTGCTATGTCTAGTTATAGTAGCATGAGTATGCTGTTTTTCTAACAATGCTACTAAGACTATTCTATTGATTAACAGACAGCACCTTAACCATTACTTTGCAAGTCATTTTAGATTTTATGCAGCAATTTTTCTCTTTTAAAGAAGAAAATAAAAAAAGAAGCAGATAATAAACAAATATATATATACTAATCTGCTTGTCCGGTGTCACAAATAACGATCATCATCACATACAGTAATTAGAGAAGAACAAATTACCTCCCTTTATATTCGCTCTTTATCAGGTAAAAATCATTAAAAACATTTCCTGTGCAAAATTTTTTAAAAAGTGGCTGTTCACGGTTTCAAGCTGTCTATTATATTTTATAATTTAAAAAATTATTGTTGCTAAGAGGATACTGTGAGTTCTTGAAATTTTAAAAATCTTCACTTTACTTTACCTCCCTTTATTACTTTATTATTTCTCTTTATGAAAATCATTTTATATCTGTTTTATTTTATTGTATGTTTTAATAATTTCCACAGGTTCTGCTAGTATCAATAAAATCACTACCGGTATTATTAGGTTTAGTTATAATCACCCCAAAGCTTAGAGAATCAATATCTGTCCCAGAAAAGCTTTTTTCCTCTTCAGTAATAGAATACTAAATACTTGGTTTTTATTCATTTATTTCAGATTTTGTATAGATTGAATTTAAAGTTTGAATAAATATGTATGCCTCTCTTTGCATTTTCATGTTTTCATCTATATTCATTTCAATGTTGGTCAGTTATTGTAAATGTAACATGAGGATGTATATTATTGAAGATCGTTAAACAAATAGGAAAGTGAAAAGATATCTGTCATTGGCAGGTTTTGTAATCAGTATTGTCCATTATTTAGATGAGTTGATTCCCCAGTTAAAAAGCTTTGTCAATATTGGACAACTTAAGGGGAACATAATAGTTTAATTGGGGTTTAATTCATCATGTTCACTGAATTATATTGTCTTAATTATTGAAAAGGAAATTCAATAAACCAACTAGGGTTTAAACTTGTGTACTATGATTTTTAAAATCTAAGATATTGCTACTATGCTTAAGATTTTTTTCAGGGTGTTGACTAGTTGCTGTTTCATAGTCATTTGAATTTATCTTGATCGCTTTCAATGATTTAAGGGAAGTTTCTTATCTATTTAATTGATTACCATTACTTTTCTCATTCTTACTTTATTGTTTTGCTCCTCTTGTAACTACATGTGTGCAGTTTTTGTTTGATAATTCCAATAACTTACTGACATGATACCAACTTGTTCCATATGTTGTTGTTTGTAAACATTTGAACAGCTTATCTGCTGTTATTTTGAAATACAAAATCATTCAGTTTACAATCAAAACTAATGAAAATGACTGTTCCCAAAATAAACACTGCTGCGCTCAAACCTAGATTGAGAGGAAGTTGTCAGTAAACCATTTTGTAGACTATATGTATATGTACTTCACTATGAAGTAGCACTTTGATCAAATCATATTTAATGTCTCTCCTGGCATTTTCTCATTGCTTATTAAACAAACCATATACATATATGAGTTTTTAAGGTGGTGTCAGTCAATGAATTTTGTTAGAAAATAAAATTCACTAATTTCAAACCAAGTTAAAACATTTAAACCACTGATAAACCAGTAATAATCATGGTCAGTTAAGTCACTCACACCAACCTAACCCTAACTCCAAGTTGGGATAGGTTTGGGATTGGGGTTAGGCTTTAGGTTACTCCAAGTGAATAAATTGAACATAATCATTAATGCTTAAGTTCATTAATAATCAATGTACTTTGTCGTTTGTTTGTTTGTGTTTTATGGCATATCAACCTTTTTAGGTCATTTAATGCCGAAAACTCATTTTTTGATAAAGCTTTTTTTTTGTCCACTCGTATTTTTTTTAAATAACATAATATACATCATTTAATCAATAGCTTGAGGGAATGTGAGGATTCATACCTTTTCCAAGGGTATTATTCCAAATGTTAATATAAATGGATCAACTGGTATTCGAACTTGGATATTACGATTTCGAAGTCGGACTGCCTATCCACAGCCCCAACTGGACATCCCCATATTTTGTCGTATGACTATCAGTTATTCTTGTCATACACCAAAATACTCAGATAATTTCTATGTGTTTATCCTATCTTAAAAATCCTCCAATTAATACAAAAAAAAAGTATTTTTATATAAATTGTGGTTTGTTAACGTCGGCTGAGTAAAAAAGACTGTGAAAGAGAAAAATCATAAGAAAATTTTAATTAATTGACAAAAAATAAACTTAAGAAATTCGAATATAACAAAAGGATTAATGAACCAAAATTCTAAAAATACAAAAAAAAGAAAAAAAAGAATGGAACAAAAAAAACAACTTTTATTGAAAAATAAAATTTAATTAAAATCATTAAAACAGAATAAAAGAATATTAATACAAAATTAATACTATAACGAAATTAATACAAATACCAGGGAAAAATATAGAATATATCTACTTGGTCAAGCACACACCCAAGTAAATATTGCCCTTCATCTAGAGGAGTTACTCTCTCCACCAAGGTTTTTGGAATCAGTGTTATCCTTACACCTAGACAAGGTACTCTCCCAAGTTAACGAGTCTCATCTGCCCAAGACAGCTGAAAGTAAATGTGATGGTTTTGACTCTTCATATAAGGATATATCTACTTGGTCAAGCACAAATCTAAGTTAGGCACAAGGCCAGTTTTACGTGCTCATTATATCCCTGGGCCTTTGTAATCATTGTTGCCCTTCATCTAGATGAGTTACTCTTCCGAGTTAATGAGCCTCATCTGCCTAAGATAGGTGAAAGGGAATGTAATGGGATTTGAACTCATGTAATATGGTTCCAGCGTTCAAGCTTTTTTTTACCACTGTTCCACCCTTGCTAGAAATGAATATAGAAACAGAATAAAGTGAAGAAAAATTAAAAGAAATACCAAGACGGAACTAAGAAATTATTCTATTGGTTGGGAGTTTTTATCAATGAAGCCGGGGGAAGCCCTTTCATGCTTGAGTGGTGGTGGGTGAGCATGTATATATTTTATTTAGAGAGATTTTCATTGAATCTCCTGTTGACACATATAATTTATCAAATAACTTCTATTGTGTTAGCGATGTGAGCTCTTTTTTTAGCCATTTTGTGTCCTCTTTCATTAGAAGAAACAAAAAATCATTTATCAACACAGAAAATGAATATCACATCTGCTACTCATAAAATGTATGAATAATAGAAATATAGACAATAATGTATGTAATTTTGTGGGTGTCTGTCTATTTGTTATCTATCTGCCTACATAAGTAATCCTTATATCTATAAAAGTGAAATATGTGTGTGTGTGTGTGCGTGAGTGAGTAAGTGTCAGTTATGCATTCGTAATCGAAATTTTTACAGTTTCACTCTTAATTGTAACAGTGCTTTTTCTTCTAGAAGCTGAATTTTTTTATTATCGATTCCTGCTACTTACTAGGTGTATTCTAAAACAGCACCTTTCTAGGAATACTCCCACACACATGAAGTACATAAACTGTATGAATTTTCAAGAAAATCGGTCCAGCCCTTTTGGATGACATGGTGAATGAACCCACACACAAACAGACACACACTGACAGACACACAGGCAAAGTTCCATTTTGGTTGACACAGGGAATGAACCCACACACAGACAGACATACACACTGACACACAGGCGAAGTTCCATTTGTATATAAGTTTAGATCTTCATTGCATGGAAGGAGCTGGCTTGACATGCACAAGATCAAAGACTGTAGAATAAACAGACAGACAGACAGACAGACAGAATAAATTAGATAGTTTAAAAAGTTGTTGATTAGTTTGTTTTTTATTTAGTTTGTTTTATGGAATATCAACCTTTTCGTTCCTTTAATGCAGAGAACAATCATTTTTGATAAATGTTCTTTTATGAATACAGTTTTGATTAATAATACCAAATTCACAATTTAACCGTAGCTAAAGGGAGCAGGGCGATTCATAGCTTTCCAAAAGGTATTAAAAATAATGTGAATGTGATGGATTCAAACTCAGGATTCCAAAGTCTGAGTATCTATCCACTGTCCCAAGTAAATATGCTCAAAAAATTGTTGAAAAGAAGACAATTTCAAAACATTTTACTTGACTTGGATGTTATATAGAGAGAATGAGTAACTCATATCTACTCATGCCAGCTACCAAATTTTTGGATTACTTGGCCCAGCATTAGCAGAAGCTAATTTATCAAAACTGAATGTCTGCAGTCTCTCTCTCTCTCTCTCTCTCTCTCTCTATCTATCTATCTCTCTCTTTCTTTATTTCTAAAGGCCTTTTTTAGGCAATATCTCTTACCTGAGTTAGGTTTATTACCTTATTATTAAAGGCAACCCAAAAGTAAAACATTGAATTCAGAGAATTCAGAAAAATAAAGAAATATCTCTATAGAAATAAAATATTAGTAATTATTAAGCTTGAATTCAGAAAAATAAAGAAATGTCTATATAAAAATAGAATATTAGTAATTATTAAGCTTTAATTCAGAAAAATGAACAAATGTTTACATAAAACTAAAATTCAGAAGAAAATTCTTAATATCCCAGAAATGTTTTTACTAGGCAACACCTGGCATATTTCTTATCATTTTGATAAATATAAACTCTAAAGATTCAATTAGACAATGCTGCAGAAAGTTTTGAAGATTTTATTTCTAAGTTTTTCTTCAATCTTTATATATCTTTGAAAAGTAATCTATCTTTATTATTGATTTTTCATTATGTTTAAGCAGCTGTAACCAACTTCAAACATTGCATAGAGATAGTATTAATATTCGTACATTTGTTGCACAACCCGTAGTTGGCAATCTATAGTGTCTTTAACAGAAGCTTTACTTTGATTTAAACTAATTCCTCTCAACATTGTTTTTAAGAACTTTAAAACACAAATGAAAGTCTAGTCCTGTCTTTACATTATTGCAGTTCAAAATCCACCTATAGCTTACATGTCAGCCTCACTAATTTGTCTAATCTTATTCTCTGACTATCTTGGCTCTTCTGTGATAATGACATCATTTCACCTTTAGCTAAATATGGTTGATAGTATAAAAAGGGAGCAATATATAATAATAGATTTTACACATACATGTATGCACACACAGATATATGCACATATATTAATATTTATGGGATTACATTCTTTTTTGAAAGACTACTACTCTAATTGCTTTAATTAGCTGTAAATTGCAACAAACTAATCAAGTTAACAATTTCTTATTCATGAGCCTATCTACTTTTGTGGGTTCCTTTCTAGAAATGTCAATGTATTTTGATCTCCCTTTACTTTCTCTAATTGAACTCTTTTCAATAACTAATGACTTTTTAGATATACTTTTCTTATTCAATATTTCTAAAACAACAATATGGATGAAAACAGCAAATTGTCTAATATTCTAGTTTTCTTTTTAGCTAATAATAAATAAAGAATAATCTAGGCACTTGGGTTAATCTAAAATGTTAACATTTTTCTTGTTTGATCAAAGTGTAGAACATGTTATTTTTTAAATCTTAATATTTATTCAAATTCAATTCAATTGGTTTTGGCTGATTGGTTGATTGGTTAATTGATACATAAGTTGGTTGGTTTAGTTGGTTGGTTGGTTGGTTGGTTTGGTTTGGTTTGTTGTTGTTTTTGTTCAACAGAAAGACTTCTCTTCACCTGTTCAGTCTTGGATCAGTTTTTCTGTTGTTAGTTTAGTGAGTTTTCGCAATCTCAGAGTCTCTCACCCTAGGGAATAACTCTAGTTAGTCTTAAGAAGTGTGGATGGTGCTACACAAGCCTTCACCACTATAAACAAATCTCTGTGTGGTAATCTGATAGCCATACTCAGTTTGATGACATTCATATGTCCAAATTGATGAGAGAATCCATTAGCGTAATGATAAAATTGTAGCCCTAAAGAAAACAACACTACAGCTTTATTTTAAAACTTTCATTAAAAAATCATTTCAGGTAACTAGATTCCGTATTAGAGCTGACATCTTTCAATGAAGCCGCCTTCACCCTCAATCAATACCTTGATACGGGTTCGGAACTGGGAGCATGCCTTTTCCGCAAGTACCAACTGGAGTTTGGCAAATATTCAGCGGATGGTAGTGATCAGACTGGCTTTGGTGTTGTGGGAGGTCATGTTGGTGATGTTCTCAACGTACAATCAAGCAAAGAAATCTAGCAGATTCAGGTCGGAGTAGGAGGGCCAGTGAGGAAAGGGTACAAAGTCATAGCACTCCTTCTGAAGCCAAGCCTGGGTCTCTTTGCCTTTTTTGGGTGGTGCCAAGTCCTGCTGCCACACCCAAGGTCTGCCAGTGGCCACCTGATTGCACCAGGGGATTACTACACTCTTCAGCACATCCAGGTACACTTTGGTGTTGACTTTCAAGCCAACTTCAAAGATGTAAGATGGCATGAATGTGGCCCTCACTTGAAAACACACCAAAGACCATAAGAATGGCCGGAAAGGGTCGTACAATACGTTGAGCTGTGCCCTTAAACGTTGAACCATATGGAATTGCATTTTGATGGTGTTGGCAATGGTCCTGTTGTCATAACCTGGATTGGTAGAGAGCATGAGTT
>JAYKTE010127638.1:0-13328 GCA_036873565.1 Xipholeptos notoides | reverse complement strand
AAAAGCCCAGGGTTATAATGAGCACATAAAAATGGCCTTGTGCCTAACTTGGGTTGGTGCTCAACCAAGTAAATATATCCAGTGTACATAGTAAATAATTAAACTATCAAGAGACAAAAACAAAATCAGATTCCATGAGAGAATTCTTTATGGAATTTTCAGTTTAAATTTTTGTAAGGTTTGAAATAGATAAAAATTACTTTGATGCTGCTGAACTACTTTCCAAGTCTTTCCTTCAAGAAACTTCTCTATATCAAATCTATTACTTACAGATTAAAAATTACGGTGTGAATAATGTGTTTGTTTGTGTTTTACGGCATATCAACCTTTTTAGGTCATTTAATACCAAGAACAATCATTTTTTAATTAACTCCCTTTTTGTTTTCATGCTGAGAACAATCATTTTTTGATAAACTTTCTTTTTTTTTAATACCGAGAACAATCATTTTTTGATAAACTTTCTTTTTTAATGCCGAGAACAATCATCTTTTGATAAACTTTCTTTTTTTTTTGTCCACACATAGTTTTTTTGGAGGGGGGAATAACACAATGTGCACTATTAAACCCAGAGCTGGAAGGAAAGTTGGGATTCATACCTTTGCCAAATGTGAATGTACACAGAACGAGTGGGATTGGAACTCGCGTACTATGATTTCGAAGTCCGACTGCCTATCCACTGTCACGAGTGGACATTCCCAAATTTGATTGAATTACGTAAAAGTAAAATGTTTTAGACCATATTTATGGCTAAATTTATGGAGATGACTTCAACAGAGATAAAGTTTTTGTGTGGATACAAATCCAAGATATAATCAAAAGAGTGGAATTAGTAGAAATCTAAGATAATTAGAATTTTATCATAAAAATCCTATCATATAAATTGAGATAATTTACTCTACTTTAAAAATGTCAGTTTCAAAAAGGAATTAAAAAAAGTTCATCTATGGTAGTGTGTGTTATTTTGTGTGTCACTGTTACAGCAAAAACAACGACCTTACCTCCCTTTAAAGTCACTATTTATCTTTTGAATATCATTAAAACCATTTTAATCAGATTTTAGATAATGTTTTTTAATCAAATCTAAAAAATTCTAAGCAATTAATTTGAAATTTGGAAATATTTCTAAGGATTTGTTTAGATTTAAGAATGTTAAATAACAGAAAATGAATTACTAAGATGATAATGATTCTATCAAACTTTTAATCTATCCTTGGCAAACAAAAGAATATTGCCAACTCTATACATTTTTATCTTATAAAAAGAAGTTTATGAATTCTGTTTGTTTATCCTAAAAAGAATATTAAAACTAGAGTATTTCTGATTTTATGCATAGATAGATGGATATACAAATGGATTCAATAAAAAGATCTGGTAAATGTTGACTTCCATCGTGTGACCTTTCGGCTTAAAACATAAGATGAAATTTGCATGGGACTGACTTTTTGTTTGAGTATATACTGTAATAGAAAGAATGCTAGTTTACATAATATACCTGGATTTATATTAATGTTTTTTGGGGTTTGATATAACTAATATCTGTCAATTTCTTGCATATCTTGTTGCATATCTTTAAATAATGTTGCTAGAGATTGCTTGAATTCCATCAGTTCTGATTCAGCCTTGGCTGCACGTTCGAGATAATGCGCTAATTTGTTGAGCTTTTCTTCCATCACTCTGCTGTGATTTTCAAACATATTTAATATCTGTTGGTTCATTAAACTGCACCTCTTCTCAACCTGAACAAAAAATAGGAAAGAAAAAAAAAAGGAATCCATAGTCAGTGTAGGCTAAAAAATGTATACAAATTGTGGCATATGATATCCTTTCTTGGTGGTTTATAACAAAAAAAAAAAGAAGAGTTTTGTAATATATAGTAGCAAGTTAGTGCCTTTGTGCTTAGTACCTTTGTGTTTAGTGCCTTTGTGTAGAACTTTTTATTGATATCTCATCAAAGACCAGAAGAACTTATTAATTATTTTGCATGGGATTTTATTCAGTAATAACTAGGGTTATGACTATATGCTTTTATTAAAGAATACTCCTGTCACAGCCCTACTCATTTCTTGACTATTTTGCAATTTTAACATTTCTTTTAATTCTCTAGTTAGTTATTAATAGGGCTGTGACAATATGCTTTAATTAAAGAACATTCTTGTCACAGACACGATCCTACTTGACTATTTTGTGATTTCCATTTTTTTTTAAATTCTGTAGTTATTAGTAGGGATGTGACAATATGCTTTTATTAAAGGATGTTCTTGTTGTTACTTGACTATTTTGCGATTTTACCATTTCCTTTCATTCCGTAGTTATTACTAATTCTTGTTTCAAGAGCCATTTGATTTGGTATAAATGGATCTCTAGTAAAAAGGAATTTCATCCAGAACAGTAACAGATCCAATTGTATGGCAGCAACAACAACAATAGTAATAATAATCCAACAGCAGCAGCAGTAGTAATAGCAGTAATAATAATAATCCAATTGTATGCTGTAAATAGTTAGGTCCTCTCTGCACTGAGTTTTAGCAATAGTTGATCAGTCTCCTGAGTGAGTTTAAATATAGAGATTTTGTTATTTCTGCTCTGTGATTGGTCAATGTTTTATTTCCCTGCATATTTAATGGATTGGTCTAATCTTTGCAATCATACCCACACCACCATACCAAAAATATTTGCCAAATCTTGCAACACTAATAGATACAGAATTAAAAGAAATGGTAAAATCACAAAAGAGTCAAGTCTGTAACAAGAATATTCTTGAATAAAATCATATTGTCACAACCCTACAAATAACTACAGAATTAAAAGAAATGGTAAAATCGCAAAAGAGTCAAGTCTGTAATAAGAATATTCTTTAATGAAAGCATATTGTCACACCCCTTATTATATTTTCTTCTTGACAAGTTTCAGTATATATGAACTATTTATTCACTGTAGAATTTAAGACTTTTAAACAGTGTGTATCAATTTTAATTCATATCAAATGGGCACTTCTTTGCATCATTATCAACGTTTGTTGACGAATTTTAATGGAAATTAAAAATTCTAGAAACAGCCAATGTAGTTATTCTTCTTAATGCTATAACTATCACAATGGCAACTTCTTCGAATATTTCATAATAATATGGCAACTAGTGATGGGACGATTCCTTGGAATCGGAATCGCTAATCGTGTATTTTGGGGGGAATCGGAATCACATCGTTAAATAAATACCTTAGATTTACGATTCTTTCATTACAATTCTCTTGCATTTTTAAGTTAATCGGAATCGTTAATCAACATTTTCCTGGAATCGGTATTGCAATCGGACAAAATTTGGGAATCGTCCCAACACTAGTTAGAACTGTTACCTCCAGATGATTATTAAGTTCAAATGTTTATAAACCAACTTGTGTAATGATGAAAGTACATGTCACCTAAACACCTGAGAGTTTATGCTCAAAGCAGGTTTTATCACTATTGAATATTCTTTATTGCTGTTTCTTGTAAGAAATGCCAAGTGCCAATGGTTATTCAGAAAACTGTGACAAAAAAGGTTCTTAGGTTCAACAAAAAAGTTTCCATGACAACAGATAACACTTGAACCAAACTAGAAGGCTGATTTTTATCTTTAAAGAAATTGTGCATATAATATAACAATAATGATTAAAAGAAAATCACATGAACCTGTATAATTTTTCATCTGTAGTTTTTATGTTCTTCATACAATATTTTAGATCTTTGAAAATCATATGAAAATATTTGAAATAAAAAAACTAAGTGGTGAAAACCGTTCCTTTTGTTTTTCTTCCTTTTTCTTATATTGCAGTTGGTTAAATAGGAATACATAACTAAATCAAATCCATATTTTTTTCTAATTTCTAATTTGTAATCTTCTTTATAATCACTAAGGCTGTGACTATAGGCTTTTTTTAAAGATTGTTCATATCACATGCCTAGTTATTAGGGCTATGACAATAATATTCTTTGATAAAAGCATATTCTGGTCACAGCCCTACTAATAACTACAGAATTAAAATAAATGGTAAAATCGCAAAATAGTCAAGTAACAACAATAATATTCTTTAATAAAAGCATATTGTCACAGCCCTAGTAATCACACTAAGGATTTCTGAAGGTTTCATGAAAAATAAACGGGAGATAAGAAAAGTTTATATAAATGGGCAATTTGTATTTTGAAGAACAAGCTAAATGTTTTAAACCGAAGTTCAGTAAGAAATCTCTAAAAGAGACCAATTTCTATTGTTTGTATATGAATTTGATGTCTGTATTGTAGCATTTTTAATATTTGTTTCTTTATTTCTTTTTCAGTTACGCTACAATAACTACAGCAATCACCATGATGGAAGAAGAGAGGTAAGAATCATTTTTCTTTTTTTAAACAAAAAATGAATTTAAGAAAGTTACCTTCTCTCAGAAAAAGATTTTTTATAAAATTAAAGAAAAATTCTCTTATACTGTGGCTTTTCAGTTGAGGTTTTCCATATCTTTGAGTAAGGCCTTTATTCTGATTAATGGGATCCACAAAACGATTATCTACCTCATGTAAACTTAACATTTCTACTCTTCCTAATCTATTTTTCCATCTGGCAGATGAGGCTCATTAACTCATCTAAGTGTTTGGATTAGACCCCTCAACTCAATGAGAGTAACTTTCTAGGTGAAGAGCAACACATTACAAAAGCTCAGAGATATAATGAGCATGTAAAACTGGCCTTGTGGCTCACTTGGTTTTGTGCTCGACCAAATAGATATATCCTAATGACATTCACTGATTCCAAAAAACCCAGGTGGACGAGACCTGTCAACTCAATAAGAGTAACTCTCCAAATGAAGGGCAACACTGATTACAAAATCCCAGGGATATAATGAGCTAATAAAACTGGCCTTTTGCCTCACTTGGGTTTATGCTTGACCAAGTAGATATATCCTAATATATTTTCTACCTTTTCTCTGCCTATCTTTAAAAAAATGCTTATTAAATTTCATTTCAACCTGGCAAAATGCAGACATTAACTTAAGGAAACAAATCCTATTTGAAGAATAACTTCTTTTGCTTTTCTTTCTTGGCCTTGTACAGTATTTTTGATCTTGGTAGTTTTAGATATTGTTGATGTTGGCTAAGTTTTGACATTTGTCATAGAACAGTCAATAATTGTTAACTTGAACTCCATATTCAGGCTCTTTGTTCTCAGATGAATTCTATGTTATGTGAATTGACCACACAAGCCAAATCTTTCAAACTCCACTTCTCAACAATACTTCCCATCTATTTTGTCATATGATACCCAATCTTGATAATGTGCATATCGGTTGAAACATGGTAAATATATCACTGTAAATACTAGTGTTGCGGTGATTCCTAAATTTTGTCCAATTCCTATACCAATTCTGATTCCAGGAAAATGTTGATTAACGATTCCGATTACTGATTAACTTAAAAATTCAAGCGAATCATAATGAAAGAATTGTAGATCTAAGGTATTTATTAGTGTTGGGACGATTCCTAAATTTTGTCCCATTCCGATACCAATTCTGATTCCAGGTAAATGTTGATCAACGATTCTGATTAACGAATTGTTGATTGTATATTTTGGGGGAATCGAAATCGCATCGTTAAATAAATACTTTAGATTTACAATTCTTTCATTACGATTCTCTTGAATTTTTAAGTTAATCATTAATCGTTAATCAACATTTTCCTGGAATTGGAATTGGTATCGGAATCGAACAAGATTTAGGAATCATCCCAACACTAATTTCTATCTTTTTTACACATGTTTATTTGAAGTTTTGGCAAATTTTAGATGCTTTCATTACCCAAAAATGTAGCTAGAAAAGCTATACTAAAACCATGGAAGTATAATACCTACGTCTAATATATATTTTAGCCCTTTGCAAGCACATTCCGAAGTTGACTGAAAATGGTGTTAATCACATCAAAGTGCACAACTAAGCTACAAGTGCACCTAATCTCCTCAAGTTTTGGATAATAGAACCTTACATTTTTATTTGGTTTGGGGTAAAATTTCAATAAAATCAGTGAAGAGGAAAAAAATTATTAAAGATTTAAATCTGGTGCATTAGATGCACCACTCTGTATACAAATTAAATCATTATTCTCAGCATTAAATTCCTGTCAAACCAAACACTGCCAAATCCTATTCTAAGAAGTCAACAGTAACTTATAAAAATTTCAACTCAAAAACCTTCCAAGTACATCTGATCGTACATCTTTATGATTTAGAACTAAATCAATTAAAACATGCTAAAAATTTCTTTCCTCTTTTTTTTTGTTTTAGAATATACGTAAGCTTCTTTGTGATTCAAGAGATCAAAGTAAATCTTTACAGTTTGAGGTTGAAGATATGAAACAGAAGCTTGCTGATGCCCAAGGGGATATTAAGGTAAGGATTTATCTTGTATTGATTGGTTTAAGAATTAGTTTTGATTCATTCAAGAGGTAAAAAGTGTTCAAGTGATATAGCTATAATATTTCTAATGATGAAGCTACAGAGACAAGTCAAAGCACAGTTCAGTATATTATGCTTACTTCGAAAATAATATTTTAAAATCGAAAGACTATTAATATAATATATTGAGAGTTATGTAATGAGAGTGTTATCATGAATTATCTTTTCAAGTGAAAGATTTCAGCTGAGGCAGCTGAAATGAATAGACCAGTTAAAACCTGTTTATTTTTAAGATAAAAAAATTAATCTAGTAAAACAATGTATTTAGATTGTTATCATGTATTCAATATGACTAATTGATTGAAAAGGGGAAAAAATTAGTTTTTTTAAAGGTTTTTGCTAATCTGAGTTAAGAATCAACTTATATCTTCTATGACCCACTTTGATTTACTTTGTAAAGGGTGAATTTATCAAAATAAAAAGAGGACATATTTCTCAGCTGTTGAGTTGAGTTGTTTTCCTACATTTGAAATCTGTGGGTGAACTCTGAACAGCTAATCAACAGAAGAAGCAGAGTTTCAACTCGGTAAGCCGTCAAATAAATATTGATGTATCTACACCTAAAGAGCCTGATTTATGCTTTTCACTTTCCTTTTTCAGCTACTTAGAGAGCAGATTGCCCGTCAAAGAGTTGGGACCACTGATGAGGGTATCAACACACGTCATTTTCCTGCCTATGAACGAGAAGATCTGGTGCAACAACTTGAAGCCCAAAAAGAAAAAGTTAGTTATCATGTCTCAAAATTCTAACTGTAAACGAAAATACCTTATATAAGGGTCATTCCAAAAGTAGTATAACCTATTTTTCTAAAGTTATTTTTTAAGAATTGAAGAGCTACAAAGATGGGAATAGTTCCATAAAAATAAATGACCTTTTGGGCTCCAGAATTTATTTTTCTACATAGTCACAAACATTCTCAATGTAGGAATTCAATGATACATTTCTGCTTCTGAGGAATGTGCACACCATCAATATCTGCAACAGAGAGATGAAATTTCAGGTCATGAATGAATAGGTTCAATCATCATAACAATGCAATTTGCAATCCCCTCAGATCCATTTGGGTAGAATAAAAAAAAAAATAGGAGGCATTATTTTTGGAACAACCCTCGTAAATAAACAAAACCTTTTTATTATATAAAACCATCAATAAATGAAATCCCTAAACTCTATATCCATAGACGAAAGGTTAGTGTTTGAATTCTAATATCATTATACACAAGTTTACATTCAAGTCAGTTACATTACATTACATTAACTTTCACACTAAAATCTTTAGGAATAGTAATATTCTCTTTATTCCCCTGCAGCTATGGGATAAATAGTTCTTATAGCAACTCATTGAAGAAAAATATTTGTTGAAATTCATTGTTCCCAGCATTGAATGATTGTAAAGGTTGATATGCTATTTAATATAAAAATTAACCAATCAACCATAAAGTATAGAAAATAAAGCTTTCATTCTTAGTCCATTCATTATATTCCCATATTTTTTTATAAAAGTTTTGCTTTTCGTATTTTTTGTATTTTCTTTAGTTGTTTGATTTTTACAGAATGTAACTTAATTATTAACAAAAGAATATTTTAAATATTCACTTTTTAGGTATTTTAGATAATTTAATGAAATCTTTAGGAAATATTGTACGTAGGGCAGATATTCAGCTATTAAATGGAATTTCAATTTTTCTTTCAGTATTTACAGTTAGAACGAGATCTCCAGCAAGTGTTGGATGAAAAAGAAGAACAAGAAACAGAACGTGATGCTTATAAGACAAAATATGAACGACTCAACACAGAACTTAATTTCATTCTTAAAGGAGACGAGAACAGAATTCTTGATATTGATGCACTGGTCATGGAAAACAAGTTCGTCTCCTAGAAAATATTTCTTCTTTTTTTTTTCATACCTATATAATACTAATAGGGATACCTGTAATTGTCTAAGAAAAATATCTTTAATGAACTTTACTTTAATGGAGTAATGTAGTAGCGATTTATAAATTGGCATAAAAAGCAAAAAGAGCTTTGATGCTTAAAATAAACCCAAAATTTTTATCACTCATTCTCTTCCTAGAATCCTTCAATTTTATTTATATTATTTGGTACTCATTGATTTTTGTTGTTTTTTGTTCATTTTTTAAATCTTTCTCTTTTTTTTCAGGTTTTTACAGGATAGACTTAAACAAATGGAGGAAGAAAAGTCATTAGCAATGGCAACAGCATCTAAATATAAAGTAAGTTTTTAATTTTATTTTTATTCCTTACAAATCTTTTACAGGTCCTTAGGACTGAACACTCATAAAACTGTGAAAAGAAAATTTTTCTGGTTTGCCTTACTCTATATTTTTAAATCAATAGAATCATGGAATATCTATACATTAATACTGTGTAATATACCCATGAGTAGATTGATTTGTCACTTTTTTTAAGAAAAGGAACACAACTGTGGTGATGATAACTGCAGTTTGATATAAGAAATGATACCAATTACTGCTTTAAAGGAAAATTGAGTCTTTGATTATAAAAATTGAATGGAAAAATGTAGATCAATGTCTAATTTCTGCAGCATTTGACTGACAAACTGACTTCAAAATTTCACAATTTAAAAATAAATCCAGTTCGAATTGATATTTTTGTATGAAATACAATGATGGGAAAATATAGGCATGAATCCTAATTATTCTTTTCCTAATGGTATGGTTTGTTTTGATACATGGTTATGGTTTGGCATATCTTTAACAGTTCACTGGTAAAAAAATTAATTGCTGTAATTTTCAATTTTCAAAGTCGTTTCCTGAATTGGTAGTAATAATTGAGAACAAATATTCTGTCTCAGTATTTATTAATAAACAAAATCCTCTCTAAAACCTATGTGACCTTAAATAACCAGAAAAGGTTGAAAGGTCGTTAAACCCAAGCAAACCAAACCAAAACCAGTATTTATTATGTCAAAGATCAACTATCAAAGCCATCCAAAATTGTCCTACCACAATCTACATATGCTAGGTTTTTCTACAACATTGTTAGGGCCTTAAAATAAATTCATTTTAAATCAAAGATTCTACACTAAAAGTTATTCTTAACTTGTTCCACTCTTTATTTTACTTTTTTTTTAAATATTTTCAACACAGGACACCTTTTCACTCTGCATGTATTATTGCAATAGCTAAACGCTGCCTTTCTTTCCAATAAAACTGGCTAATTTTTCAGTAGCTCCTTCAAATTTAGCCGATTTTTTTTCACCATCTTGCATCTTTTCAATATCTTAGAGTAAAAGGAGCTCAAAGTAAATTTCCTGAAAAACAAGAAATTTCTAATAAGTTTAAGTGTACACAAAATATTATTGTCTGGATATAAGGTATTCCAGATAAGAAGGCTTTACAGGATTGTTTCAAACATTGAATCATTGTAAATGCTAATATGAAAAAAAATAAAGCAAGATATAAGGAATTTATGTTATGCTTTTCTACTTTCAGAATATATTAGAAAAGAAAAAAAGTAAAGGAACTTTGAAACTTGGCCAAAATCGACATGACAGTTTAGTAATCTCCCAAAAACAAGGTTTGTACTTTTACTTTATTTTTTCACTAGCAGCTCTTGACCCAGCATTACCCGGGTATCTATAGGCAATGTGTGATTATAAAGTGCTCTTCTAGCTTGCAAAAGCAACATAATCTAGTTCACTACATGGTTAATATTTGAAACTGGGCTTCATCATATTAATAGTATCAGTAAAGTTGGTCTACATGTAAAATTTTACCAATATTTTTTAATAAAATCGCATAAGTTTTTCAGTTCAATTTCTTCATTTCCAGACATTTTGCTGAATTTGAGGAATTTATTTTTTCAATTTTTTTATATCTGTTCCTTACAGATTTGAGGAATTTTGGCTTGTTTTCTGTTAGCACCTTTCCCTGATGTTTTAATGACATTGTGCTTTATTTAAGGATTTTTTGGACCTTATTGATTTAATGAATTTTGGCTTGTTTTGAAAAAGTAACCTAACCTCAAAATTTTAGTGAATTAATTCTTATTTTCAAGAAATCTTTTCATATACATTTCTATTAGCACCAGTCCTTTGTGTTTTAATGACATTTAGCTGATTTTGAGGAAATTTTTTTCATGTCCTGACCTTAGAGATTTGATGAATTTTGGCTTGTTTTGAAGAAGTTATTTATTATGTTGTATTCTAGGCATATAGAATAAAATTTCATATATAATTCTTTGTAGAATAAGTATAAAATATGTTTACAGTATGCAGTGTTTAAATGTTGCCTTATAATGGGATATCTTTAAATGCTTTCCCAGGTTTCATGTTAACAATTTCTCAAGATATCTTTTACTATCTAAATGCATTAAAAATGGTTTTTACAATGACAATGTCTTAGAAACTATTCTTATAAAATAGTTTTTACTTTAATAATATATTATGATTTTTACTAGAGAAATGTATTATTATCATTAAAAATCATCTCTACTGCGGAAATGCATTAAAAAGTTGTTTTTTTAGATAAAAAACATTGGAAATTATTTATATATATATGAAAATATATTTGAATCTCATTAAAATACATACTCATGTTAACTTTTATCGAGTGCAGGATGGTATTTTCATGCACTCTTTTAGTTGTGGCATTGGTAAAAAATGTTATGAGATATTGTTCTAACTCTTCTAAAATATGTCCTTCATTACAAAAAGATATTGTGACTAAATAATTTACTATGTTTTTCTAATTGTTATTTTTTCTATTTTTCAGTCACTCAACTTTTAGACGACAAAAAGTATTTAGTCCCTAGTCAGCAAGCAATGGCTGATTTACGAGGATTGGCTTCAGCTCTGTTAGAGACAATTAATGATAAAAACCTTGCTCTCTCACACCAGCGAAAGACAAATAAGTAAAAAGAATAATATTCATTTTTTATTTTATATAATCTCTATCAATACATTTTAAGTTCTATGTGTCTTTGCTTATTTAAATTAACATCAAAAACTATTTCATCTTATTGAATCATTTGAATAATGGTATGACTCCCAATGACAAAATCATTGTCAGCCAAGTTTTTGGACTCTTGGTATGACTTCTGATGACAAAATCATTGTCAGCCAAGTTTTTGGACTCTTGGTATGACTTCCGATGACAAAATCATTGTAACCCAAGTTTTTAGACTTTTAGTATGACTCTCGATGATTACTTGAAGAAGACCAGAAAGTAAATCAGCTGAAGTGTAAAGATAAAAATACAGATGAGGACAACACTTTGAAAACTCTAAACACATTAAAATCCATTATCAAATAACTGTTCTCTAATATAGAAAATAAATGTTCTCTATCTCTCATTTATTCACTATATACATGGTTTTATATTCCCCAAACTTGATCAACTTTTTTTAGGTTACTGTCTACTTAAATTCAAAGGTTTATCTGATTAGCTCAAGTACTTTAGGAAAAATATTGTTCATAAATTCACAATGCAAAATATCTAAAAATTTAATCTATTTTTCTTTGAATAAATATTCATCTAAATCTATTGAGCACTTTTATAGTATCTTTTCTTTCATAAATCCAGAATCCAGGTATTTTTTAAATTGAATCAATCATCTGTTAATTCAATTTATACAATATATAAAAATATACAATTTATACAATATATACAGTTTATGCAATCTGTAGAAATTATATTTATACAAAAATCTCACTGTGATATTCATCTACTGTTTTTATATACTTTTTTTCATATGTAAATGTTGCAGGATGATATTTATTTTATTCCTAAACTGGATTCATTTTATCTATGTCAACCTTAAGTATTTCTCTGATATATATCAATGTAATGAGTTAAATTAATATTAAGTGAAATTTATTTTTGTCTATAATATTTTCTTTTTTTCCGGCAATTTTAATCTTACAGAATTCTTGGAAACAGAGTAGCTGAATTAGAAAAGAAATTACGAACATTAGAAGTTTCTGGACTGTGGAATTGTGGAACTGGTAAATATTTTGAATCTGTTATTCTAATAATGTCTTACTATTTTTATTTAATTTATTTTTTCATTCACCTGAAACATCTAAACTTTAAAAAAATAATTCTTAAACAGCTACATTACAATCACAAATTTTCTTGAATGACTAATTCTACGGAAGACACTATTTCACATTAAAGTATTTACAAACTTGATAAATATTATAATTTCATTTTTCTCCCTAACTATAAGTGATAGGGTAGACAGAATCCTTTATCTTTCTATAGGCCATCTATATTTGAGGACTGCCGACTTGATTTGGAGCACAGTGCAACTAACAGACAGTGGATATCATTGTTCTTTATTGACACACTCACCAAGCAGGGGAATTGATTTGATATACCCCACTGTCTAAAAAGTATCTGAATTTAGGCCATAAAAAATATTTCACATATCTGACGGGGTTTGGACCATACTCCCCTTCAAATTAGGCCCCTTGTGCTCGCACACACTTAGCCCACCAATCTTTCCACTGCTGGAAACACCTCTGGAAGTCTTCTTTTGGAATGCTTTTCACCTCCGTCATCGCAGCAAGGTTGGAGCAGTGGAGAAAGTTTTGTCTCTGGAATCATATTACACAAATTCAAATCCCAGTCAAAACCATTGTATTCACTTTCAGCTGTCTCGGTCAGATCAGGCCCATTAACTCGGGAGAGTAACTCATCTAGATGAAGACCAACATTGATTACAAAATCCCAGGGGTATAATTAGCACATAAAAATAGCCTTGTGCCTAACTTGGGTTGGTACTTGACCAAGTAAATATATCATCTTTGCCGTCACGTTCCGTATTATCTCTCTATATCTTCTCTACTCTCAAAAGAGGATCCTTT
>JAYKTE010127637.1:0-22951 GCA_036873565.1 Xipholeptos notoides | reverse complement strand
GAAGTAAGACATTGCCTTCTTGATACCCGGGCAACGCCGGGTCGGGTCAGCTAGTATAACATAAAAACAATATGTCAATAAATTATCATCAGCATTTTATTTACGAGCAAAATTTTTAGACACATCAAATTTCTTTTCTTTAAATAAAACTATTGTAAGAAATTTTTTTAACCAACCTTTTACCTGTCTGAAAACCTTTTTCCCTCTGACATAAAATGTCATTTTAACACCTGGTTATTCAAGAATAGATGTCATATCTATCTTCTTTTTGCATTTTTATTTTTTATCATTAATTTCTCATATACCATTTCTTTACAATATCTTATTCTTTGCTGTGATTACACACTGATGGCTATTTAATGATTTTTGCTGAATTCTATCTTCATAGAATTTTGCTCTTTTCTTTTATCATTAATTTCTGATTAAGGATTCCCATACATCAATTTTTTTATGATGTTTTATTTTTTTACGTTGACATTGTATCAAAGGAGCTGATGGTTTCTGATGAATTCTTTCTCCACAGAATTTCATTTTTTTCCCTTTTTTGATGGACCCATGTACAAGTCGCCTGTTCAAGGCCAACTGAAATCCACAACTGATGAAAAAACTCTTGCTCATGTTGATTTTTGGCGCCTAGCGATCACGATACTTGCTTTGCCCAATAAGATTCATTTCCACGCTGTTGTCTTAATTTCTGTTGATAACTTAGTTGTTGGCCTATATCCAAGAACCCCACATTTTATTAATTTGATTATTATTATTATGTGTAGGTTCGTCACAAAACCACACCTATTCAGTATACAGGGATAGACTTTTCTCATTCTGTAAATATTAACTTAGTACTAACTTCATGTTAAGTATTCTTAACTATTTCTGGTTGTAGTTAGTTCAGCAGTATGGATTACCCCTGTGGATTTAAAAAAAGGTTTGTTTCACAGTTCGCCATGAAGGTTCTTGAGTTTTAAATGGCCAAAGGGCATATTGCTGAAATATTGCATTTATAACATGAAAGATAAGAGTAAAATCCTGAAAAATGATAACCTCAGTTTATTTCTATGTACATGAAAATATCGCAACAAAGAACAGTTTCTAGAGCTATATTTATAGACAAGAAAGAAGCAATAATTTCATAATTTGTTAGTTAGTAAAGCTCTTATAATAATTCAGGGCCTATAATATTTAATGATACTTTAAGATATCAGAATATACCCCAGATCCACTAAACCAAGTGTGGTTTACATTACACATTTCAAGTGTTTTTGATATTTTCCTTTTTCCATTTGACTTCTTTACGTGACTTAGCATAATTTTCTTTTGGATTCCTTATGAGCGGAATATTTCACTTTCAAATCTAGGTACAACTAAACCTAGACAGGGTGGCTGTTAGTAGCCATTTTTAATTTTTGGCTAGTTTTTATATTATGCAATTGTTGTTCTGCGACTTTCATGGATAATGTGGCTTTGTAATTTTACAAATTAGAAAAAAAAAAATCTTTTCGAAACTTAGAACCAATAATGTGGGACCATATAAAGCAGTACAAGATCATGGTTATTCCTGCTATTACTTACGGCTTAGGCATCAGAAAATATTTGTTTGGAGCATTATGCAAGAGTCGTAGTGTACTTCAAAAACCTTACCTGTAAAATTTACTATTATTACCTAAACATGTGTGCTATTTGTTTGATGCGACCTTTTTCCTTATTAGTCTAGTAAACAAAAAAAAAAAAAAAAAGAAGTAAATTTTGATTCTTACTGATTGAATTAAAACAATTCATGGGACTAACTTCTTAAAAGCAACCATATTTAAACTTATTGCACGTATAAACCTTTTTGAAATTAAATTCAGCTCAAACAACAGAGTAATTCTAATTAGATCTATTAGTATTACGTTCAGTCTTTTTTTTTTTTTTTTCCAAATCTAAAGAATATTTAGTAGAGTTTCTAAAAATGTTTCATTCTATTTATTTTTCCTTCAAGAATTTACCTTTGTTGTTCTTCATGTCATAATTAATCTTTATTTTTTGGAAACTTCTTATTTTTCTTTTTTGTCTCAATTAACCAAAACTCTTTCAGCCCTCGCTAAATATGCTGCTGACATACGCGTTTTTGGGTTATTAAAAAATGGAATGGAAATATACATTTCATTCCACCAAGGGCAAATAGCTGAATCGAATTAACCAAAAGACGAAAGAATATACATTTTTTAAATGATAGAAGGTGGGGGGCTTGATGAAAGTCTAGGACTAAGTTCCATGAAAATAAATATTTTGAGAGCTTTTTGAAGACTATCGGATTACAAATGCATGCTGTCATTAAGAATAAAGAATGAAAAAAGAAGGCAATACAAAAAGCTGTAATTTTTATTGAAGAAAAAAGCAATATAAGCTGTTATTTTTATTATAAAATAAAGAATTTACCTTTTTTTTAAACTTACGATTTTTTTCTCAGATTTTATTTTAGGATCAGTGGTTGGAGTTAGGTTAGGGGATGGACATTTTAATTTTGTTTCTTCGCGCATGCTTAATGATGAAAAAGGGGAATTCATCATCAAAGATAAAAAAAATTATCGGAAAAAAAGGGACAACTGCAGATTTGGTAATTATACATATTTTGCAGTAATAGCAACATTTAGTGAGCAAGATAAGTTAGCTCGAAATTTTCTTCGAGACCTTGGTGTCTTACCAACGACTGTTGTATGCCGTAAATGCCAAACAGCGTGT
This sequence comes from Xipholeptos notoides, assembly GCA_036873565.1. Lineage (NCBI taxonomy): Eukaryota > Metazoa > Mollusca > Cephalopoda > Idiosepiidae > Xipholeptos > Xipholeptos notoides. The sequence goes on along the minus strand of JAYKTE010127637.1, from coordinate 20,230 downwards.
TCTTTTATGGAGGAAACAAAATCGTGGCGCTGTTTCAAAGCTATTCCGTTCCTGGTGAAAGAAAAAGAAAAAGAAAAAGATGCCATTTCTCTATGAGTGAGAGAAAAGGGACATTTCTGGAGGAGAAATCCAAACTTCCTTGCTGGAAAGTTATTTTACTTGTTAATGCTTTTTTAAGTAAAATGTGGGATCAGACTACTGTCCAAAATAATCTACATTTGGGTACCCATTCCGTTGTAGATTGGAAATCTTTCTGCTCAGAAGTGTGTAGAAAATGTCTAGAAAAACAAGACCCTATTGGAGGTGATGGAGTTGAGGTAGAAATCGATGAAACCCTACTTGGTCACAGTAGGTTCCACCGTGGTCGAGCCCTGAATCAAACTTGGGTCTTTGGGGGGGATAGAATGTGTCTTGAAATGTAGTTTCATTATTGCTTTAACAGGCCCAGAAGAAAAAAACACTTCTCCCATTAATAAAAAAATTAATTCATCCCGGGTCAATAATCTACAATGATCGTTGGAAGGCATACACAAATCTGAAAGAACAATACACCCATCACACTGTAAATCATTCTAAAAATTTCGTTGACCCCATTGAGCGCTTGTGTTGTGAACTTATAGTGGATAAAGAGACTTGGCATTGGTCAGGAATATACTGACCAATACTTGGCCAGGTATCTCTTTATCCAAAGTCAGGAATATACTGACCAATACTTGGCCAGGTATCTCTTTATCCAAAGTGAAAGTGACACCACTAAACTTCTCCACAAATTATTCCGATAAAATTTATCAATATAAAAATCATCTATTTAATTATTGAAGTTATATATTTCATTTTCATTTTACTTGAATACTTTATTATAAATATAATCAATAGATATATTCTTTTTTTTACTTAGATAATTTTTATATTGAATCTGAATTCATTATTATATGGATATTATTGGATAAGCATCGTTTGTTGAAGGGTTTGCTTTTTTCACACTCTATTTACTAGAATATCTTGTTCTTTCCTTTTCCAGTTTTAATAAGATGTTCTTGAACTTTTTAAAGTTTAATATTAAAACTATTATTGAAATAAAACCATATTACCTTTCATGCACATATTTTTCTATTTAATAAAAAAAGATATTGATTCATAATTAAAGGTTTTTGATAGTTGGAGGAAACAAACTTTCTATATTCCTAAATTATAGACATGTAAAGCATTTTATAAAAACAATATTGTTACAAGTTTATAAAATTCATTTCCTCAAAAGGAAATATTTAAAAAAAAAACAAAACCTCACTGCTTTGATCTTAGTCTCTCTCTACTCATTTAATTTGAAAATTAAAACTATTGTCTATATTTTCATATCCACTGTCATCAACTGAAAGTATCATAGAACTCACAGTTACTATTTATGACTTTTATTAAAGTTATTTAGTGTTCTAAATCTTCAATGTTATTTGGTGTTCACTCATCTTCAATGTTCTCTTAATACTTCAGCCAATGTGCTCTTTGGCTTTCTTTGTGATAATACTTGATGAAGGCTATAAGGCATATCAGCCAAAATGTTGTGAAGATGTAAAATTGTAAGATTGTAAAAATGTTAATACATGGTTCGTTTAATAAGTAATGTGATAATATGACAGGAGAGACATTAAGTGTGATTTGATAAACCTGCTACTTCACGGTGAAGTGCATATACATATAGTCTACAAAATGATTTTCTGACACCTTCCTCTCATTCTAGGTTTGAGAGCAGTGGGGTTCATTTTGGGACCTGATCAGGTTTGCTGATTCAGGGAAACAAAGAACAATGTTATGCCATTAAATTTTTTTTTAAACTTAAGAAAACTAAACAAATAATAGCAAAAAAAAAATCTATTTTTCTTTCTTGAAAGAACACTTTGAATTTGTGTAACATACATGACGTCACGTGTGTTACATGCCAAAGTCACATGTATTACATGTCAAAATATCACTTCAAAATCTTCAATAATCAATGTATATCAACATAATAACCAATATACTCATACAATGCTATAAAATATATTTATTGAAAATTTTCAGGTTGAAAATGATAAAGAAGATCCTGAATTCTACCATTCCTACTGGAACTGGTGGACTCAGTTTTCTGATTACATTCTCAGGCCGGTATGCCATTATATCAGCTTTATCTGGCCAATATACTTTTTCCTTTTCTGGAATACTTTATTACTGATATTTGTATATCAGTATCCAGAATTGACAAAACTTCACCAGGAATTTTTATCCCATCATAGGAGACTAAGGCTTAATCATCAATATTAAGTTTCTCGCTTCTATCCACAGCCTCATTTTCATACACAATAGTTGTTGATGGATCCTTTACTTAAATTTGTCTTAAACATTTCTTTAGTTGAACCATCACAACAACTAATAACATGCATCTTACTGATGCCTGAAGTATCTGTAATATTTTTCTAGGGTTTTTTCTTTTATCAACTCTCATTTTTTCTTCACTTATGAAGAATAGTTACTGCCTTCATGTCATCTTTTGCTACTTTGTAAAAATCAGCAGATTTTTGTACAATTGCAGCATTTTTACCTTGACTCCTGACTCTTTCTCACTAGAGATTTGGTGAGCCACCAATTCCATCAACAACATCTTTTCCATGCGATGTGGCAAATATTTCCAGGGAACTTTATTCTGTCATTTGACAACCAGTCGTTTTCAGCTATGAAATGTTTTTAGTTCAAATTAGTCCTTGTCAAAATGTTAAAAAAAAATTATCTAAGATAAAAACAAATTCCATTAACAAAAAAACCCAAAGAAATAAACAAATAATTAAAATATTTGATTTTTCTTCTTCTTACTAGTTAAAATAATCAAAGGTTGGGAAAATAATTTTCTTTATCAACCGTTGGGGAAACTAACCTGGCCTTGTTGATTTTTTTTACACTAAGTCACCAATGTGGGCTATTGCTGCTGCTGCTTGAAAAATGATTGCTGTCCAAAAAATTTCTACTGCAAAATTCTTAAACAGTTTAAAAAACAAATCTACTTGATATGGTTTTATGATGCATATATATAAAAAAAAGGGTTAACCTGTACAGGACTGAAATCTTTTCAATGAAAATTTGTTATGCTATAGAGCTGGAACTTCAAGGAACGGTGTGGTGAGATTTCGCACGGGTAACACACATGACGCTAAGGTTTAACTCACATGACGACAAATAACTTAGTTCTCAGGGGTTCAATGAATAAAAATTTATCAAACAACTATTGTAATAGTTAGAAGACTCCCTAAAAATTTAGAAAAACCCATTTTTATAAAAAAAAAAATAAAGGCACAATTCACATTGTTTAAAAATATTTAAGATATCCTTTCTGTCCGAATGTAACGCACGTAACGCTAGAAACAAGATTATTATAAAAAAATGGTCATAAGTATGGGGATTTTTTATGTACTACATAAAAGAGTAGTGATTTAAGAATACATAAGCCAAAAAAAAAAGAGAGTTAAGTTTTGAATAAATCTTATCGCTGAAAATCCTTCTGAACTGTAGCGCACATGACATGGAATGGCCCAGCAGGGAAATCTGAAAGTATTCAGTTACTGTGAAATGGTGACTATAAAGAAATTTTGATTAAGATTTTTTTAACATTTTATTCACCCTTATCTGATTTATTTACTGTTGGAAAATTTTTGGCAATCTTCTAGTTTTTCCATCAGTAAATATAATCTGGTCATTCTTGCGAAACCTCAAACTTTCATTCATTTGATAATCTTGCTTTCAGTGGCGTAACAACTGTTTTTGCTGATCAAGGTGGTTGTAAGATTTGCACCCCCCTTCTCTCCCGTTAGCTGTTGATGATCCGTTAGCCTTCAAAAATACCTCAAAATATTTATTTTCTTGGAACTACTATCAGGGATTTAATTTTAGACTGCTGCTATTAGTGCTAGGCTTTCATCTTAATACAGTAATCGTATACATATACAATTGTCGTCAAAGAAAACCAAATATTTTTCAAAACAAAAAACATGTGATTCAAATTATTTTCAAAAATTGTTAAGTTAAATTAACTGGCACTTTTTTATTTTTATTTTTTTCATTTTTACCCCTTCAAAATGCTGTCTCCTGGCACGTGCCATCTGGGTTGGACTGCAGCTTCTGCCTCCTCTTTGCTACATTCCCTGGTTGCTTCTATTTCATATTACATTGTACAATGAAGAAAACATTTTCTTGAATTAAATCAATCTTTTTCCAGGCAAACACAAAACCATGATGTTGTGCAAATCCAGTGTTAAAGGATCCAAGATAATAATACAATGGAAAGTGAAAGGTTTGTGAATGCAAATGGAATGACTGGGATTCAAACTCACCTATTCCGATTCTGAAGCCCAACTGCCTAACCACTGCTCCAAGTGAACCTCCCCATATTTTATGTCAAAATATTACGTTTAATCATTATTCTTAATCATCTTGTGAATATTTAAAAAAATTTTTATTTATATATATACTTATAAAACTCTGATCAAGCTTCTGATGATTAAACTGTGTATCCTGTTCTGGTTAAAAAAATTCTTCTTTCACCTATTTTGTATTCTTTCCTAAAATAAAATGAACACAAAATTGTTAGCAATGAAAGAGTTGATGCTAGACATTGTTTCCAAACAAATTATTTGGGTCTAAATTGTGGTTTTTGTTAAAAGAAAAACAATTACTTAAAGCATTTGACTAAATATTTAATCCAAATATTTTTTATTGTTTTGTATATAAAGATATTATCAATGTGTATATGCTTGTTAATTAACATAAATAGATCTGTTGGAAAAGTAGCTAATTGCTTGGACTTTGGAATATTTATATAAAAGTTCAAATCACAGTTGATTTATTTTACTAAATTTCATGCACAAGATCAAAATCTCTGTAATCCTCCTAGATATGAGTTAAATAATCATAATGAATGGTATACCTTTAATAAAATATCCCATCCTGACATGTTCCCCAAAGATGAGAATTTCCCTTATGAGATTGTTGCCAAAACACTGTATAAAAACTTAAATCTTGGGCTTATTTTAATCTTTTTCCAGCAAATCTACAGCAAAGGTTTAAGGGTAATGAGAAAATCATGATAATAGATGATGGTAATCATGGCAACAATCTATTAGCTTTGTATAAGCACCATTCCCTAAGGGAAACCATTATGGACAGTTAGTATATGATCTTAGGAAGAGAAGTTATCTTTCTTTATTATCACTTGAATGAGAGACAACCTGATATTGAAGAAAACATACACCCAGTAATAAAAACACTTGAAACTCTTTTAATATAAATTTTGAGATTTTATGCTTTTAAATGGTAGTAAACATGGCATGCATGTAAATGGTGCTACTTTAGATCTACATAAAAATGTCAAAATGTAATCTTGTCATGAGTTGTGCTCTTCTATTAATAGCTTCAATTTTATTAAATTTGCAATGTACAAAGAACAAACATCACAAGAATTAAATGCTGACAATTAAAATTAGCCTCAATGTTTTGAATTTCAAAGATTGTTTGTAAATTGCTTTCATTTTTTAAGATAAATATGAACATTTTAGATAATTAAGAAAAATAACAATAATATAAAGATATCCAATCCTTGTCTTTAAGTGTATTGGTGCTTAAATGAAAAATAGAAAATGTCATGTAAATTAAAAAATTTTTTAACTAAAAATGAATTTATATTCCAAAGTCTATTATTTTCCTTTATTAAGGGAAATAGATTCACTTTCATTTTTTAAACCTCTTTTGGCTAATATAACAAATTCTAAAAAGATTTAATTCAAATGTCAATAAATATCTAGGTGTTTTAGTAATATTTCACTCAACTGGGGATACAGTATGAATTTAGATACTCCAATCTATTTGCAAAAAAACATTTACCTATGATCAAGAGTTAATCTATGGACCAAGAAAATTATTAAACATTTAAAAACTTGAAAAATCATGTGTAAGTAATCTATTACACATCTTTTAAATAAATCAAATATTTCACCAGAATTTAGAGAATTACTTGAAACTTTTCTTGCTCTATAGATTTTTAAAAAATTATCATTATTGAAGTAAATAAGGGAATTGGTTCCCTTTGGAATTTGTTTTTTATTTTAGATAATAACACTTTTCGGGTATTAATTGGTATTGGTTGATATGTGATGGAATCAATCGCAAAAAAATCTGTGATGATGTTGAATAGGAAGATTCTGCCTAGTGTGCTTAAGTAAGATCATTTAGTTAGGTAAAACTAAATGTCAGGTAAAATTTAAGTATAAATAAAACAGCTTTTTTCAATATGTTTGTATTAAAAGATAAGAAAACTTTGGATTATAATGAGTAATTATTTTAAATGAAAAAATAGACCGTCATAGAAGTAATTTTTCATAATTTAGCCTAGTGAAAATAAGACTAGGAATTTTCACAATGACGTAGCAAGAAGAGTTTCCGGTCTGCCCTGGGTGGCAAGTAATAGGGGGGGATGGCATTTTGAGAGGGTAAAAATTGAAAATTTATTTAACTATCTTTTAAATAATTTGAATTATATGTTTTTTGTTTTGAAAAATGGTTTTCTTTGACAACGACTACTGTATATGTATACAAGTATTGTAATAAGATGAAAGTCTAGGACTAATAGCAGAACTCTAAAATTAGATCTTTGACCATAGTTCCATGAAAATAAATATTTTGAGGCCTTCTTTGAATTTTTAAGGTTAATTGATTATCAATGGCAAGCAGCGAGGGAGGGACCAACCTTATGACCGCCCCATGTCAGCAAAAGCAGTTGCTATACCATTGAATTTTCAGTAATTTTGATAAAAATCATTATTAATTGGAATCAAAAATGTTCGTGCAAAAGTTAATAAAGAGAGCAAGTATAAAATCCTTCCAACATCAGAGCAGAAAAAAGAAAGTGTGAAATAACCACTGAACAGTATACTACTAATTCATATAGTACTACTTTCTTCACTTCTGTTCAAATGTAACCATTTGAGATTGATTTATTTATATGATCTCCTCTAAAAGAATAGAACTGTAATAAAATGCTTGTTAGTAATCTTTAAATTTACTTTTAAACAAGTTGTTTATTCCAAAATAATGAACAAGGTGTTGGTTAAATTTTATCTTCAACAATTATTATAGATAAATTAATATGTTCTTAGGCAGTACTTTCCTGATTTCAAATGTTTAAAATCATATATGACTGTAGTAAAATGTTTAATAGCCACATACCCTTCCCTATGTATACACTGTTTCTTATTTAAATGTTTCTGACTAGAAAGTTGGGATTATAAGTTAGTAGTTTCTATTTATCTATGAATTTATATCCTGTCTATATGAGGCAATTGCTCTCTGCCCTAGGCCAACCAATCTTGGCAAGTGAGAGCTCATAAATGGAAGGTCCAGACCGGTCATAACTGGTTAAGATATAGAGAGAACAACAATGTTCATTCTAAGAAAATATATATCTTTTATTTTCAGTTCCATGCAGGGTTGGAAGTTAAAAAGTCTTTTTCATACCATGTCACTATGTGACAAAATCTTTCTTCTCGAACAAAAAATATCTCTCTCCAAAATCTCTTTGAATGAGAGTCTTGTGGGCCCTGGATGAGAATTGCTCCAGCAAGGAATCTGTTCGTCTTCAAATTTCCTTCAAAATATATACTAGTTGGAGGACGTTCTGGCTACATCCATAAGCTTTTGAGGCAGGTACTTTTCCTTTGTCTCGCCTCAGCCATGGTAGAACAGTTTTTCAATGAATACACCTCCAATATGTTATGGGCAAAAGAAACAATGGAAAAAAAATGATAAAGGAAAAAATTAAATTTGTATACACATCACATTTTTAACTGCTAAAATATCTGGTTTATCGGGATAAAAGGAAAGAGGAAACTGATAAAAATGAAAGAGAATTAAATTTTTCCTGGCTTTTTCTAAATGCTAAAATGTCAAATGGCAGCTTTTTGATGCCCAGGTATTAAAATGGTCATGTCTCTCATACCCTGCTTGGTATGTATTTTACTGCTAAGTAGCAGCTGACCTACTCATTATGACAAAGAGATGAGGACATTAATTTGAATTAATGAGTTATTAATCTAGGTCAATCACTGCCCTCATGTTCAATATGTGTGTTTTAAAATGCCCTAGGAGAAAATTCCTTTAACTCCTTAAAAAGATTAATTAGTGAAAAAAGAAAATGGAGATAAAATCTAACTTTATCTTAAGGTGTGACCCAAATCTACCATTTTGACCAGTCAGAAGATTTGGCTGATATCATTTCCTTAGGCATCCATCCTTCCATTGGAACTGTTCATGCTTTTAGCATTTTCCTGTTAAAATCCAAGTATTTTTAGTATTACTTATACCCTTATGGATACTAATTTCAACCAAGTCTCTAAGAAGTAATACCAATACAGCTAATGTTTAGTCACTAGGAGTAACATGGGCTATATTTTTCCTTCTTCCCCTAAAAGGCTTTGAATGTGGTTTATGTAGAAATCATATAAACAGATGAGGTACCAAAATGTTTTGGGGAAAGTTCTACAATTTTTATTCAATCAAATAAGAATGCAAGAAAATTGCACATTTTTCTTTTGCATATAAAAAAATTAATAACACATCTGATCACAATACAAGTGGCCACTTGTAAACAAAATAATTTTGGTTTAATTTTCATATTGATTTCAAATATGAAAAGGATGTAATAGGAATCTGTAAAAACATTGATGTTTTCTCTATCATTTTTATCATTAATTCAGTTGTCTAGACAAATCTTTAAATCATGACAGCTCATCTTAAAATTACAAAAGGCATTGTGACAGTAATCTATTTTTCTTTCTTATGTTGGACTAGAGTGTTCTTTTTATGTTATATTTTTCCACTTTTATTTTTCTAAATTTGCGTCCAGCATTTTGTCTTCATTATTTAATACAGGCAGCAGCATAATTTCTGTTGGGAATAAAAATCATAAATTTACTGAGATACTGACAAAGTTTTTTTTTAAAGATTTTTTTATTCAAAGAATTATTGATATGTACATTTTGCCTAGAATCAATTTTATGTCTATAATTACTGTCAATTTTCAAATATGTTGCGCCATGCTTTACATAGACGTACCATTAGGTTACTTTTCTGTTTTTTTTAAAAACTTTTTATGTCATTTAAAAAAATAAAGATTATATATACATCTGTGTTTTATTATGTATACATATATGTGTGTATTAGTGTACATTTAAACTAATTTTCATTGCTAGGGTTTCAAATATGTTGAACATAACTTTTAATGAATTTAATTCATGAAAGAAAATCTCTTGGAAATTATAGGTAATAAAAAGTATTTTCTCAAAAAATAGTAATGTTTTATTTCTTGGTACTTATAAAAAAATAATATTCGCAAAAGTTTTCAACTGCTTAAACTCTGGAAGTTATGAAATAAAGGTTTCATTTGTTATTGGTATAAAATATTTGAAATGTATGAAAGAAAAAAACAATTCTTAACCATTTTTTCATATATATATAATTTGATGCTCATAATTAAACTAATTTAAACTACTAGGGTTGTTCCAAAAGTAGTGCCAAAGTGTTTGTGTTATTTTTTAAAGTTATTTTTTAAAGGGTTTAAAAGCTACAAACATAGAATTGATACTATTAAAACAAGCCACCTTTTGTGCTCTAGAATTTATTTTTCTACATATTCATCACCATTCTCAATGTATTTTTGCCAGAAATGAATGAGGCAGCACATTTTTGTGTCTGGAGTGCAGTTGTTACGCAACTGTCTGTCGCTAATCTGAGATGGAAGGACCCATCTCCTAACTGTGCTGACATCAACTGCATTGTCTTTGTAAACTTTTGATAGGTGCCTGTAAATGATCAGTTCAATTTTTTCTGCATGGACGAATTCAATGATGCATCTCTACATCTGGTACATATCCATGCTTTCTAATGCCGTCAGTATCTACAGCAGAAAGATGTAACTTTTAGTTCATGAATGCATAAGTTCAGTCATATAAGCAATTTGCAATATCCTCTGATCCATTTGGCAGAAAAAATAATATGCAGCATTACTTTTGAAATGATCTTTGTATCATTTAATTAATTATGCTCAGTACAAATGCATTTATCACAATAATCCAACTTAAACAGACATATTATCATTTTAGATTATTGTTGCGGGAGAAAATATTGATGGTGAGTTAATTATGTCTTATTGTATTATTTGTCTTACCCTAAATTGTGTTATATGGCATCTACTACTAAATTGGGCTATTTTTTCTTTAGATTTGCTAATTTTCAAAACGTTTCTGCCAATAAGTGTCCATTAGCATTGCTTCTAATTTCAAAGTTCTTCACAAACTAGGTTTTAATTAACCCCAACATCTACTGATATTGTGATTTATATGCGATGAGAAGATTCAATCATTATTGTTGTTTGAATTAAATGGGTTACTACTAATTAATTTTCTATAATGAAAAATTAGTAAAAGATATACTTTTATTGTGACAGTGTAAAATAATGGAAGAGAGAGGCAACATTCTCATCATTAAATGGATACTTACTTGAAGACGAAGAAGACCTTAGAATGTGGCTGCGAATCATTTTTAATAAAGTGGGTATGAATAAAATGACGTAATATAAGATTCCACATGGATTAATCTTAAAAACAAATATAATCATGTGTATGTCAAATGACCAAAGAATGTTATGGAAGCATATCAAAAGTTCTTTTTAGTCAATCAAAGCCTTATAGAAAAATGAATATCTCATTGTTGTGACAGTTAGTGTTTCAGCTGAGAGTAACAATCGAAAGACGTCAAAACTCTGCAGTTAGTAGTTAGTTAACACGCCTATCAAAATAACCAATTGATATTCAGTATCAATGTCCCTCGCTGGCATAAATAGGAGAAAAGAGTGAAAGAACATTCAATTAATACTCCTACAAAACAAAAAAGGCAGAAACGACAAACTTATTCATGCAACAAAATCAGTTGTGAAAAGCGCTTTAATAAATAATTATTTTCTTGTATTTTGTACCAAATTAAAGATTTCAAAACATTATCAGTCAGTAATTCAGACATCTTAAAATACTTGCACAGTTTTTTTTTATATATTACATATAGATAAACTGTTTTTTTAATGTATCTATCTCTCTTTGTTTGATTTGATGTTATGTTCTTATGTCACTTTTAAAGAATTTTCTCTTTAAATAAATCAAAAGGCTCTCTTACAGACAGAACTATCTTTTCATATCAATTTCCCCTGAAGTGTTAAGCACTAAGCAAATCACTAAATACAATGTCATAAGAGTTATCAATGTTCTTTGAAAAATTATTTTTTCTCCTTTTCATCTCTATCAAAACAACCCTATAAGACAAACAAATATTTTGGTCCTTGACAGCAGGTTGCCTTTTCTTGTGTACAGTATATAGACACAGCTTTCTTTGAAAGAATAATTTGTATAAATATTTGCTGATTATATCATCTATTATGTTGAAGTTTCTAGCTATGAAGATGGAAGGGGCAGTTAGGAAGTAGATCTCTGATCAACTGACAAAATTTAGAAATATACAACTAGATTTTAAATAATAGATTCATATTCAGGCTTCTCTAATAAATGTATATATAAATTGAACTTTGTGTGTGAGATTTTCCCTATGGATCCTGAAATATCCGGGCTGATTTTCTTGAAAATTCACCCAGTTGTACTTTATGTATATGGTAGTGTTAGATAGGTGTTGGTTCGGAAGCCTCCTGATTAGTATTGGAAGTCGATAATAAAAAAATTCAACTTCTAGAAAGAACAAATCAATTTGAACAAAATTTTATACACTTTATGGACTTGAAATTTGATAGATGAGGTATTTGGACCTGTGGAACAAATTTTATTTGGTTTTCAGTCAGAAAAATAGATGCTAAGGAGTTAAAATTTGAAATTAAAAAAAAATGGCAAAATACTGACCAGAGAAAAGTATTAGAAATGAATTTAGATTAAAAAAAGCATTAGAAAGGAATTTAATATATACAAACATTAGAAATGAATTTAGTATAAAAACTGCTTTCCTATATAATAGAAAATTCTTTAATTACCTTAGTGGCAAGTCCCTAGCACCTGTGCAAAGCTGGGCAATACCTTTTTTTCTACAAATTATGCATTTTTTTTTCCTTTTTGTTTTAATCATTAATTTTTGGAACTATAAAAAACTGGAATTTATCCAAGGTAATCAATTTTGGAAACAGGAACTACTGATATTGTTGATTGTCTCTGAATTGTCTCCAGAATCTCTGAAAATCTCTTCCAAAAATAAATTGATTTCTTTCGTTTTATTTGAGTCTATTTTCTAAATAAAACCTTTTAGGATTTAGCATTTTCTTAGTTCACCTGAAAGGGTTTTGCTTCAAATCAACTTCAACTTTTTATATACTTTAATTCTCACTTCAATTACTTTTACTTCATCATTAAAATTTAAACTTTCACACTAAATGTTAAAAAAGACTAACACATTTAAATTTTCTCACCAACCATCCTTAAATATGATATTCATCAGGCATATATTTTTTATTAAGTAAAATTTTATCTTGAAACTAAACCAAATAATGTAGGACATATTAGCAAATTATATCTGTGTACTACTGTTGTATAGTTTTTGTATGGCTATATATCCTCTTGTGTCATTCAGTAAACAATATTGCTATTAGTTTAAGTATGAAAAATACAGAATTTTGAATTTCTACAGAAGATGTCAAAAAATGATTAAGCTTTGTCTTATTTTTTCCGTGATTACAACTTTTTCTATAGGAAAACATTTCTAAATTTATCAACATAGATAAAATCTAGTTTTCATGCTGGATTTAGCTGAAGAAAAATTGCAATAAATTTCCTCAGCCTGTCTACGTTTCAGTCTACTTGATATCAAAATCAAATGACTTAGTTGCAGTCAGTGACATGAATGATCTGGCCATATCCAATCACTAAATAGCATTTATGAGCCAATCTCAAGAAAAACTCTCCATCACCTTAAGTAAGAGAGAGAAAAAAAGTTTTTATCCTTCATATAATTTGTTCTTTCTTCTTTGTTGGGTTATTAATTTTATGTTGAGCATATATTTTTTTTCCTATGGAATATTCTTGGCCCCTTTTAAAAATGAAAAGAATAAAGAAATAAAAAAATGTAAAGATGTATGGATGAGATTAAACAAAAGTGGAGAAAATGGCACATTTTGTTGGATAGAGTAAAATCTATTGGTTCATTTCTCTGTCTTTCCTCTTTTTTTTAATATTTGGGGAAATATTTAATCATGTAGAGTGGAGGTTACTCTCTAGAAGCAAAAGATCAAAAATCTTGCTTTACACTCTGCTGTCTAGCTCTATGAGTTAGTATAAATGTAGACAAGAGAATGTATCCATGCATACTTGGTTCCCATTACGTTTATTAAATATCATTGATATCTAAAGGAACATTCATATAAAGGTGTCCATGTTTGTCACTGTATTCATCTAAGTTAATAATCATATTTCTAAAAATAAGGATAGTAGAAGAATAAAGTTAATAATTTTTAAGTATGTTAGAAATCTATTTAAAAGGATAAGAATGTGATGTTCTACTGATATCTAATCCATGAGTGCATGATTATACATTCTTTGAAAAGGTTCTGTTTTTGAACCCTGTGCATTTCTGTTCAAATAGTTTTGTATAAATAAATAAAATTCAATTAAACATATATCAACCAAATCTATTATGGAAGTTATTAATGCTAAAATTCAAGTTTATAATTTAAATAATAATGGTTTTAAATTTGGTAATATTGAGGTATATTTCTGATTTATTTAAACTAGACTTAATAAAAATATACAGTTTGTCTTTATTTTTTAAAAATACTTAACCAATGGATTATATGTAAGGATTTATCATTTGTGATGTGATAAAACTTTTTATTATTTAATCTAATCTAATACATAAATGGAATGTTATCTGTGGGTATTTCTGTAACTTCCTTCCTACAGACTCTGTAATGGCTGGGACAATTTTCACAGTTGTACTTCATAATCTTAGATAGGTGTTGTTTCAGAATACTCCCGATAAGTATCGATAATTGAAAAAAAAACAGCTTCTCAAACATATGGTCTAATTTAAACAAAATTTTCACACTCTTATTAATTACCATTGAGAAAATTGTTCAAAAGTTTCATGATTACAGACCTCCAAACTACTTTGCCAATTTTTGTTCTAGAGACTTGAAATTTGATTCATATCTGTGGACAAATTTAATTTGGTTTTTAGTCAGAAAAATAGCTGCTAAGGGGTCAAATGCTACCCCCAAGCAAAACCAGGCAATATTGCTAGTAAATTATAAATCACTTTTTACATTAAAGTAATTTTAAAAGATTAATGAATTAACAATTCATATAGTGCTCTCAAATTACATTTTGATAGGAATAAAACTGATTCATGTATGTTTTGTTTATGATGAATTGCCTTAGTTGAATGGTTGTTGAATGTTATTAAAACATAATCCCAAAATATAATCTTATATTTTGTCATATGATATCCAACTACTAAAGTTTTAATGAATTCATTTTTTAGAACATAACATATGATTTTAATCAAATTGAATTATTTCAAACTGCAGGCCTTTTCAACCTTCTATCATTTTATAATCATTGAAAGGCTACGAGTCTAAAAGATGTGGTCGCTTCAATAAAAATTCCTTAATTCATAATCAATTTATTCCTTGAGCCAAGATTTATGGAATTGCTACGTTTAGTTTTTTTTTAAGTAGATAAAATATATAGAAATAATATAGAAATTTAAGAAAAGCTAAAAAGAAATAATTTTCTTAAATAGAAATTTCTGATTGGTTGTAACAAATCCCAATGATTTGAAGGAACCAATTGAAATATAAGAATCTAATGTTTTTCTTTTTCTATTTTATTCATGAACTTTTGGATTGAAGATCAATATCTCTGAGCTGATGTTGGCAAATGCTGCAAAAAGTTTTAAATCCTTCAATATCAAATATATTGCAGAAGGAAGATACAGTGGTTTATTAATAGAAATATTTATGAAGACCTTGAATTTTAATGTTGACATCATTTTTCTCTTACAAAAAGGTAGAACATAAATCTCCATAGTTTAATAAAGCATTCTTTTTGTTGTTGAATTAATTTATTTCTTGTTTAGAAAATGACAGGAGATTTAAATTTTGTTTACTTAATTCAATAGATATTTTGTTTGTATATTTAGTTTTATGGCATATCAGCCTTTTTAGGTCATTTAATGCTGGGGCAATTATTTTTTGAGAAACATACTTTTTGAATATCATAATATGCACTATTTAATCCATAGCTGGAGGGAATGTGGGGCTTCATACCTTTTCCAAGGGTATTAGTTCAAATATGAGTGTAACTGGAACGTCTAGTATTCAAGCTTTCATATTACGATTTCGAAATTCAACTGTCTATCCACTGTTCCAAGTGGACCTCCCCTGATATTTTGTATGAAAATCTAAAAAATGTGCTTACGTAGACTTTTATGATTCTAAACTGATTACTTATAATTTATTTTTCACTCCCAGCTTGTGTTTTGTTTTATAGCGTTATACTATAAGCAGATAAACATTAAAAAATGTAGATTTTATTTTAAAATGAACCATATTACTCCTTCATATAGCATGCATAATACTCCAGCTGGTTAAATATTGTCATCTCCACGGGGAATGTATTTTTGAGCATCAGGTAATTACTGCTAAATACCCAATTTGCATTCCCATTTGACTGAAATATTTTTAACTAGGAAAAGTGTAACCTACTGTGATAGAAGTATCGTTTCATATATATTTCTTTCTTACCTGTCAAATGGGATCTAAAAAAGATTCAATGGTAATAAATAAATCTATAATAAAACTGGTGAAAGAATGATTGTATTATTGGAAGATTTCATCCCTACCTATTGATAGATAGCATCTCAAGGGTCTTTTCGCAGGCTTTTATAGACTCAAAAACTACGAGTGCACAGTCAATTCTGGACCCACCAGGTTATTTTGGTTAGGGTCGACCATGTTTCATGCTATGAAACTCACAGTTTTGCTTTTAATCCTACGTTTTCTGGGCGTTTCTCATTTTTTGCACACCTGTTTTGTTTTTGACGATAGTTTTTAACAAAATTCGACCAAACTTCAGAGCTACGTTTTTGATGTGACTCTTTTTCGCATGATGTCAGCACTTTGAAAAAATCAGTGTTGTGAACCCCTTTTTTTAGCGTCTCTTTTTACCCCATTTTTGCATCTGTGGGTAGTGTTCGGCCAATTTGGTTGAAATTTGACACACAGACACTCGGCGTGGTCTGCATCGATTGTCAACAATTTTTTTTTGAAAGTGTCAATTTTAAGCCGATTTGGCACGTGGACATTAAGTCAGGGTTTCTTTTTCCAAAAATACCCTATTTTTCAATTGATTGGCAATAAGTTTTCTCAGTAAAATCAGACGCTACCCCTAACTATTCCAAAACGATCTCAACCAATTTGTGAGATTTTGATTGAGACGCGGATGGCAAAATACATTTTCCGATTTGGCCAATATTTCGGCCTTTTTCCAGCGTTTTTTTATGTTTTCCACCTTTCCCCCATTTTTGGCATTTGTTTTTGATGAATATCAATCAAATTTCAGATATACGTTCTGTACATGACACTGTTGACCATGATATTTTTATTGGAAATTGGACACTGACTTAATGTCCACTGGATTTCTCACCTGATTCCTTTTTTTATGAATCTCAAAAAGTTATTTTTGTACATAACTTATTTGCAGAGGTTTTTTTGATAAAACTTATTTTTGTCCACTCATAGTTTTTTTAATAACACAATATGCACTATTTAATCCATAGCTCAAAAGAATGTGGGGATTTATATCTTTCCCAAGAGTATTAGTCCAACTATGAATGCAAATGGAAAAGCTGGGATTTGAACTCGTATATAACAATTCTGAAGTCTACTGCCTATCCACTACCCCAAGTGGGCCACCCAACCGAATTATTAGATAGAATAATATGTTCAGAAAGTTACTGTGACCCTTTAATTATCTGCTTTATTGAAATTAAACAGTGTTCCAGCAATATTTTCAAATGCAAAAGTTTTTGTGATTTTAATTCTTGTTTTTCCTAAATTAAGATACAGCCAGCCACTGCTCTTACCAGCATTCAAAGTATTTTGTTATTAAGTTTTAGAACATAGGTGATGCTTAATATTTTGAAATTATAAGTGCACAGTAACTTTTTGAACCCATTCTTTCTGGTTAAGGTTGACGCAAGGGTTTCTAGGATTAATTCAATATTAACCGCACGTTAATTTCAACACTTTCCATCATTCAGAGTCTATGCACCAAAGAAAAATAGGGTTATAAGTAGAACTATTTAAGCATTACAAAAAAATAAATTATTCTTCAAATTTTAATGACAATTTTAGTATTTATTAATTCTTTACATTCATTTATTGTCCAGTGTTATATTCTTTTTAGTTATGGAAGATATTAATGATCTTTAACATTATACATTTAGCCAGATTTCCCAGACATAAGATAAAACAAATACTAATGATATTTGTGTAATAAATGAATAGTTATTACAGCAGAATTTATTTAGTTTATTCATATATGATATTATAGAATATTTAACACAGGAATTTTTGCTTTGTAAAAATTATCCGAAACTGATTATTCATTAATAAAGAATTTAAGTGGTTACTAACAAAATGCATCTCACATACAAGCTAATTAAACCATTTTTACAATTCGTTTAACTTTAGACTGTTAATGTTAGTTAGTTCAAGATAAATGTCTGGTATTATGTCGCTTGGGATTTTTGTTACTATAAAACTTAGACATTCATTCACAAATGCTGGTAGGGTTCATTTATTCATGAAAAAAATTCCTTAGAAAATATTTTTAATATATAACTCCCCATGCACAAAAAGCAGCAGAGCAATGATGAAACTAGCCTGTTTACTCTTCACATCATAAGTGTTCCCTGCCTTTTGATGAAGGGTTTGGCATTGTGTGGATTAATGCTGTTTAGTTAAGACTTGACGGAAATGTGAGGAAAAAAACAAAGAAAAATTAAATTCCATGAGATAGTTCTAAAATCTATTGAAAGCCATTCTTGTACATCTACCAGAGGTTTGAACATAGCTTATCTCTACTCTATTGATATATTGAATTGAATAAAAATTGAATAGTTGATGGCTCTTCTGAGTAGCTCTGAAATAGCCAAGTGTTTCAAAATTATCATATGTCTGTTCAAATCTTTTACTACTAATTAAACTTACATTTAATATTGGTAGTGTTTGTACAATGTTTATCATAAAATTATATTTCCTTTAAGTTATTTAAGTTAATGCTTGTATTTTCTATTTGATTTAAAAGATAGTGTTAAAAATGTTCAAGTCTCTCTGATATTATTATTATGTGTAAGTGTTAAATATGTCAACTTATAATTATAAGGATTATAAAATAGCTTTTCTATATACTTCTACTTTAAAACATCATCTGCTAGAGACACAGGTTTTTTTTATCTTTCATCATCAGATTTATAAATTGAGTTCTAATATAACAGCTATATTATTTCTTAGTTGTATACATAAAGTAAAAAAATATCAAGAACTTTTCAATCCTAAAAGAAAAATAGACCCAGATACTGTTATTTCAATGTAATTCAGCATGAATGAAAATAGCTTTTTGCTAGACAAAATTTCAGCACAAACCAAAAATAGGTTTTTCATCATTGGAGATTTTATGATAAAAATCCACAAATCCGATATTTTATCTTATTTTAGATTATCCCCAGACAAAAAAAAGATTTATTTTCATTATTGCTATGACTTGATTTGATTTTTTTGTAGAAATTTGGGAAAAAATTATAATTTTTAGAAAAATATATCTGATTTGGAGATTTTGTGAAGACAAGAAAAATATTACATTTTCTAGTTTTAACTTAATGTAAACTGGAAGTGTTAAATTAAAATTATTTATTGTAATTTTTAGAACATTTAAACTATTATCATTATTTTTATCATTATTATCAACATATTTTGTTTAATGTACTCTGTGGCCTTTTTGCAGAGGTGGTTTCTTGATGAACTGGAGAACTTTTACTGAATTTTAAACCAAAGCATGTATTTAATCAAAAGTAATAGATTTTATCAATGTCAAAATTATAAACAAAAACAATTGTTAAATGTGTTAAGTAAACTTTAAAAAAAATTTTGCCCGTAGTCAAGTTTGAGCATGCAACTTTACTTAAAATTATAAAAACCTGACAAGTAAACGTGTTGAGCCACAAATCCAGATCAATAGAATAATGTATGCATCTCTCATAATTTTCAATCTTATTTTAAACCTGGGTATACCTATCTTCATTCAATCACAAATAAGAAATATATATCATTTGATATCTAAAATTGGTATGTATCCATTATGTTTTTTTTTATTTAAATCAATCAAGGAATTCAACAACCAACATTAGGAAAATAGTTTATCTTATGTTGATTAATCTGATAATTTCTTGTGAAAGCAACTTAATTTTATAATAAACAAAATGTTGTTATTTGCTTTTTGTAAAAGACTACATAGATATAAACATCATTACTTTTTCTATGCTTTTCTTTTAAATATCCAAAAGCTTTCCAGATACTATGTACTGCTATTTAAGAAACATTCATTTATGTTATGTAATATAGTACAAGCGTCATTCAAAAACTAATGCCTCCTATTTTTTCTCTTTTAACTAAAAAATGTTTAAGAGCTCCGGAGACTGGAGTGGTACCATTGAAATGGGCAACCAGAATTTATTTTCTACATATTCTCAATGCACTTTTGCCAGCGATGTGTATGGATGTTCAAAGTGTGCTTTGTCACTCTCATCTCTGTTTCAACTTTGAAATTGACGAACCTATCTCCTAACTGTGCTGACATCAACTGCATCATTTTTGTAAACATTTAACAGGTGCCAGTGAATACTAGTCAGTTCAAATTCTTCTGCATAAAGAAATTCAATGACGCATCTCTGCTTTTGACACTTGTCCATGACAGGAGTTGCTTTTTTGGACTCTGACATCGTCAATTTCTGCAAAAGAGAGATATAACTTTCAGGTCATGAATGCATAAGTTCAGTCATCATATGCAATTTGCAATCTTCTCTAATCCATTAGGGGGAAATAAAAAATAGGAGGCATTAC
>JAYKTE010127526.1:0-13331 GCA_036873565.1 Xipholeptos notoides | reverse complement strand
TTTATAAAACAAACAGTTTGTAATGGATATCATAATACCGGACTGACTTTACACGTCTTCTGCAAACTTGTAAACCTTCTTTTGCGGAAAATAAAAATAAATTATTGTTATCCCAATCAAGTAAACAAACACTGATAACTTCTTTCCGCCTTTCTCAATAAAGATTACAATGGTTACTCCCACGTCGACAAATATTTCAAGTTATTTGAAAAAACATGAAAACATAAAAAGGACCAAAAATACTATAGGAAAAGTAAATTTCGACATTTAAACCTATTTTCAGAGAATCGCAATTTTTCTGTAAATAAACCTCGTATTCATAACCCTTTTCTTTCGTAAAAATAAGAAAGGAAAAAAAAACAAAAAACAAAGACATCAAACGGTATACACCTGGCACGATATTAAGTTTAAATGATAATTGTAAATAAAGCCTTTTCTTACCTGGGACTGCAGCAGTAACATTGTAGTGTTGGGGTCCGTATCGGTTGGTTTATAAGCAATCCTAGTTAACTTGTGGTTGTTTTCTGTTGTGAGATGGTCTGAAAAAGCGACTCCTTGTTTTGAAGAGCAACAGTCTGCCCCTGAGGTAGCCGGCACTACCGACGGAGAACTGGGTAGTGCCTTCGACTGTAACTCGCCGAAGCAGATATGGGGCCGTCGGGAAGAAGGGATGGAAGTAGAAGAAAATAGTGACGGCGATGTTAAAGAAGAAGAAGATAAAGAAGATGAAGAGGCTGAAGAAGGTTGGGGTGGAGGGGGAGGTGGGGCGAGAAGCGGAGGAGGAGGAGGAGGCGGTTCTTGTAAGTGTGGAAGATGAAGTTGGTCTAGAGACGATGTAGATGATGATGATGATGATGATGAAGGTGGTGGCGGCAGCGGTGGTGGCGGTGATTGCTGCTGCTGATGGTGGTGGTGATGTTGGGGAATGTGAGGACTGTATTGATAATGGGAATTAGTTTGTTGTTGTTGTTGCTGCTGCTGAGGATGATGATGATGATGATGTTGATGGTGAGATGTGTACAAAGGAAACTGATGATGCTGATATAGGGATAGTGACACTCCCGGTGACGGAGATGACAGTGAACAACCACCACTGATAGTACTACTACTATTGCTAATAATACTATTGTGGCAACTAATACTACTACTACTATTATTAATGCTAGAATTTGTACTAGCACTACTATTCCCACAACTGCTACTTTCGGTTGTTGTGGCGCAAATACTTGGGCCGCTACCTTTGTTTTTCAGAGCGACCCGATCGCCGGCACAGCTCGTCACGATTCCCGAGTTACTAGGACCACGGCCACGACAATTACCACCGCCACCCCCGCCTACACCACCCCCACCACCGCCACCGCTACTGCCACTGCCCCCACTGCTGATGTTAGCACACCCTTCGCCTCCGCGGCTACTACTATCACAGCCGACCCCACCACCGGAGACCCCCGAAGGATCAGGGTTGGAAATGTTGGTGACACAACAGGAATCACCTGTGATTGTAGAAGTGGCTGAAGGCACAGGCAACAAAGAAGAAGAGCCTATATGTTGTTTGGGTGTTTTGAAGGGGTGGATTTTGTAGTTGGAATTGGCTAGCAAAAGGTGTGGTGGCGCTGGTTGAGCAGGTATAGGTTTGGTCTCGACCAGAAGCTGTTGGCGCTGATGGTTTATAAGGGATAGGGTGGCCGTATTATTACTCGGGGTGGCGGTGGGGGCAGTGGTGGTCGTAGTTGCAAACGAGGGTAAAGCAGCAGTAGCAATTGTTGTCGTTTGGGTGTCGTCGGTGCCCTCGTTTCTAAAAAATGACCGCTGATTTTTGCCAAGTCCCTTAATAGCGAAGGTAATTTTATCGGCGCACAGAGCGCCTGTTTCATGAGATGCAGCAGCACCCTCGCTATTTTGGCCCGTGATCCCTGTACTGACTCTGAGATGAGGTCTGGGATTTAAGATTGTGGTCGTTGTTGTTGTAGTCGTGGTGTTTTTTGTGGTGTATGCTACAGCAGCTACTGTTACAGGACAGACCAGAGTTGAATTCGCACAGCGTTCTACGCGAAAAGCACCTTCGAATCCGTCGGAATGAGTGTTAATATTATTATTATTATTACTATTATTATTATTATTATTATTGTTATTAATATTATCAATAACACAGTTGCCGGTGCCGGTTATGCTGTTGGTAGTGGCTAGTTTTTTTAGACTACTGGCACTTGAGTTTGTTATGTTTTCAGTCGTGCTTTTGAAAAGTTGTTGCTGGTTGTGCTGCTGCAAAGACGACGAGTGATTAAAGGCTTTTTGCGGTTCGTTCAAGGTGGATATAGGTTGTGTATGTTCGAAGAATAGTTGATCTTCAGAAGCGACTGAATTAAGTACACGAAATTCTGAGGCAGGAGGTGATATGCCTAAAGAAAGAAAGAAACAAACAAACAAAAAACATGATAAAAAAGAGAAAAAAAAAAAGAAAGAAAAAATAGTTTATCTATTTGTTACAAGAAAAACGTTCTAAATATTAATCGATCATTCAAACGACCACACACATACACATTCATTCAAATAAATACAAATATATACACACAAAAATAGAACGATAGAGGCAAGTATTTTACGGGTGTTTGTGTGTGTATGTCGGTGGATTTGTGAGTGCGTTGCGGTTAATCATCATTGTATGTTTATTGATTTTCTTACTCTGACTTATGAAATCGGACACACGTACAAATCAAACCCGCACAAATGTGGTTTTAGAGAGAGAAAGAGCTCTCTCTCTCTCTCTCTCTCTCTCTCTCTCTCTCTCTCTCTCTCTCTCTCTCTCTCTCTCTCTATCAATGTGCCCAGCTGCCTGTTTCTCTATCTGTCTTTGTGTTTGTCCGTATATGTATCTATCTATGTGTTTGTCTCTCTGTTTGTATATATGTCAGTCTGTCTGTCTATCTATCTATCTACCAACAAACCTCTACAGTCATCAATTTATATATCTACCTCTCTATTCATCAATCTCCCTGTTTATCTATCTATCTATCTATCTATCTATCTATATATCTATCTGTCTATCTGACTGTCTGTCTGTCTGTTTATCTATCTATCTATCGATCTTTGTTTATATCTTCGTATCTATCTTTATATTTATCTACGTATCTATCTATATTTATCTATCTATCAACAAACCTCGTAATTCATCAATCTATCTATCTACCCATCGATTCACCAATCGAAATTTCAATAAACAATACTTTTTTCTTAAAATGCATTTATTTATAACAATTAAACAAATTGAACAGATTCTGTTTTACTCTAAAACTTTTATTGAAAACAAAGTTATTCTTCTTTAACGTTATAAGTGTAAATGAATTTTCAATGAAGATACAGCGTGAGCCATTAGTCTCACTCACACCAAAGCACTTAAAACAAATTATGAAAACAATAAACGTGATTTTATTAAAACTAAACTTAACCAATGGAGAAACGCATTACACACGCTGGCACAATCCCAAATGCTCAAAGTACCCGCCATCAGAAATTTATTGGTGCAATCACATAGATTAGTGGTCAGGGTAGGTACAGGGGTAAATTACCAAAGGTGGGGTAAATTAGAAATGTTGTGGAGTTAAGGAACGTGCTACAGATGTGAATGTGTTAAGTGAGGGGTCATTTTTCCACATAGTGGATTCAACAAAACTTTCTTTTGAATTTTAAATACATGATGGTCAAGAGTTTTTCTTATGTTTTACGTAATGCTAAAAAGAGTATTTTATTTCTGTTTATAAATGTGATTCCAACGTTGTTCACTTGTGTCTTATTTCCATACAAAAAATATTTTTATTTCCTTCGATAGATGAAAGTAACAATCAAACATTATCCCAATATAAAATTTTTGTTTATTTATTAACCATGAATTCTTTTAGTAAATTGATTTTCCTGCTCGAGTACTTCCATTTCCTGCACTTAATTATCAAAAACTTATTGGAATAATCATTTGAAATAGTTCGTTTTTTTAATTAATTGTATAAATTTAGTTTGAAATAAATTATACGTGAAAAAAATAAATGCAATATTTAAAAATAAAAAGATTTTATTAAAATCATAATATTCATTAGGGTAAAATGCAAGATTAATCAAAATACAATGAGCAAGATGATGAAAATATAAACAAGTGATTATGTGCGTTTATTAGTCCGTATTGAGTTATTTGTTCTTTCTATCTTAATTAATTCTTTAAATCCCACGTGGTGAAAATGACTTGGTGATTATTTTACTAATATTTTAATGCCAGCCTTTTTTACGGCAAAGGTGTGTATTTTTTTAATATCTACTTATTCCCTGAAGTATAAAAGCGAACCCAAAACCCTCAGATTACCTACATTGTTACCCTTGGGAAAGGTATGAATCCCCAATTTCCCTCCAGCTATGGGTTAAATAGTGCATATAGTGTGAAAAAAAAGTATGGACAAAAAATAACGTTTATCAAAAATGATTGTTCTAGGCATTAAATGACCTAAAATGGTTGATATGCCGTAAAACACAAACAAACAAACCTACATTGTTGTTAGGTTTGAGTCTGATGCTGTATCGACTGATCTATGCAGAAAAAAAAACACAACACATTTTTGTCATCACTATAATTCGCTCAAACAAATATGTTACATTTTTATGCTATTTAAGTTTTTAGACTATTTTATCAATTTTTGTGATATTAAAACCCGTTATTTTTGAAGGGGTATGAACCCTATTATGTATATACGAGGACTCTTTAAAAGTAATGCCATCTATTATTTAAAGTTATTTTTCAAAAGAAAAAGTGTTACGGGGGTCGTTCCAATGCCACCAATTATTTAATTTTTCTTAAGTTGAAGAGCTACGAAAATGGGTGAGGTACCATTTAAACGAGTGACATAATTTATTATTTTACACAGATACCGCTATTCTCAATGCACTTTAGCCAACAATGAATGAGGCGGTTCATTTTCTGGGATGATGGCCGTGCATGGACGTCCGGGTGCGGTTTGACATTCACATCTCTGTCACCACCCTGAAATCAACGAACCATCTACTAACTGAACTGGCATAAACTGCATCGGATTTGTGAACGTTCAACAGGTACTGGTTAATCTTTACCGGTTCATTTTAAACGACGAAACATAGTGGGACGAATAAATCTCGTTGAAAACGCCGGTCACCGTCAGATAACCGAATTTAAGCAACGTCTAGCTCACGCAGTATTTAGATGAGTGACCACTAAGAAATACCAGGCATTTTACAAATAGGCCGGTCGGTAGCCCCTGGCATGAACAAACGAAGTTAAATCTCCTCCCCATTACCTCATACTAAGTTAAACGTTCTCGACATAGACTGGGTGAGAACTGGGTGTCTTAGAAATTCCTGAGATCCTGAAGCGCTATGTCAACTATATAAAAACTGATTACAGCCTAAATGGCTGAAGAGAAGACCTTCTTCTTAACAAACAAACAAACAAGATTTGAGCCTAAATGAGTGAAGGGAATGCCTCTTGATCAACAGACAGAAAAGAGGATTTATTTGGGCATAAATGGATAAAGAAAATATCTCCAGCTCAACAGACAGACTGGAAGATGGATTAAAATCTAAACGGGTAACAAAAAAAACTATTGCTCAACAGACAGATGGGAGTACAGATTTGGAACTAAATAGGTAAGAGATGACCTCTTTCTCAACAGACAATTAGACGCATTTGAATAGAATACTTCCTGCTCAACAGACAGTCAAAAGGAGTGATTTGAGCCCAAAAGAGTCAAGAAAAAGGAACGCCGTCAAACAAAGAAACATAGAAAACAAAGCGTGCGCTTTTTACTAGGTCTGATGCACCTATTCCAGAGCACGAGACCCGATATTTATTGAGTTAACAAAAATCATAGACATATCTACTTGACGTGTAGTGTAGCAAATCAAGGCATTGGGTTAAATAAAGTGACAGTCATATGTATAATACACAATTGATCCATCCTCCTGGTTGATCATCCCCACATTCTCATCTCACACTGAGCTGCACAGCTTAGTTGCTAAACTTCATCAAGACTGAGCCCTTGGGTGAGGACCGAGCGTCTTAGATTTCCCTAAGCTCTGTCAAGAAGGTGGGAGATTTGATATCAAGCTCAGCAAGCAAACAATAAAAAAGATTCAACCCTGGTAGCAAGTGGAAATAGTTAAAAAATACTGAACATACAGACATCATGGCAAATTAACTCTTATTGAGTGTCTACCGTCTTTCCGTGGGTTCAGAAAAAGGGTAGGCACCTAAGTTCACCATACACTATGTCTGCACTTTACTAATGAAAATAGGTTTCTCAAAAACATATTGTAAAGCAAAATTAGTGTAAACCGAACACCTTTTTAAATATATTAGATAGGAATACGTTTGTTTGTTTGTTTGTGTATTACGGCATATCAAACTTTTAAGACATTTAATGCGGAGAACAATCATTTCTGGTAAATGGTAATTTTTTTGTTGACACAATGTATACTATTTAACCCATAGCTGGAGGGAATATCGGGATTCATACCTTTCCCAATGATTTAAGTCCAAATATGAACGCAAACGGAACGACTAGGATTCGTGTACTACGATTCCGAAGTCCGACTGGCTATCCACTACCCGCAGTCGACCTCCCCTAGGAATACGTTCCAGCTCAGAATAAAAGTCAATCGAAAAATAAACAAGCTGAAAAAGCTGCGTATTACCGAAAAAAATGAAACACTAAAACCACTGTTTTACTTTCTTTTATTAACGTTAATTGGTTATGAATTTCTATTAGATAAGTAGTATTTATTAAAAAATAAATAATACTTCTCATATATTTTAAAGCTTTCCATTGCATGTTTATTGTAGTAGGTGATTTTTTTCTTGTTTTAACCACTTTTGTTGAAAACTAGCATCAGTAAAAGTTTTTTCCTGAAATTATTATTGTTATTGTTAATTTGATACTTTTTCGTTTTAATGACTACACTATAAATAATTTTTTCAGATTTGGAGGAAATTTGAAATACAATAAGTGAGAAAAAATTTATAAATAGTTAATAAAAAATTCTAGTAATTGTCAATTACTGTATCTGCGAATTTATCATGAACACAACTAGAGTAAAAAATTTACTGTAATTACTTACTAATTCCTGCACAAGGACTAAAAGCACATCCAACGAAAAATTATGAATGTAACAATAAAGATAAGAAAAAAGGATAATCTAAATATGGATGAAAAATATAACTTATTTCCTAAATTCACACAAGAAAATCACAGAAAACTTTAAAATAGTTGACATATTCTCTGAAGACAAATAATAAAATCTACAAAAACGCATGCAAAATGAACAAAATAATGACTCACACATACATACATACATAAATACATACATACTCATATCTATTGAAATGTAGCACGTTAATGCATACATGTGTGTGCGTGTATGTGTGTGTCTATACGTGGATGTACCGTTGTTCTAAGCTCTAATTGCCAAAAGGGCACAGAGTCTTTGAAATTTTGCAGAAATCTGCAAATCTATTTTTTCAATCCTTAAATTCCAACAATTTTTTTCTATATAACATACAAGCACATTATGTTATTAGCTCATTTTCAACCATTTGATAGAATATTATATCTTACACACACACACACACACACACACACACACACACACACACACACACACACATATATATATAATTTTAGAACTCTTGGCGACTTTTAACAAAAAATTTAAAGTATTTTTTGCCTTTGCTAAAGGTGATAATAATTTTCATTGAAATATAGAAGTTTTCTCTTTTGTTAGAAATTTATATTTTATTTATCATTTTGGTATTTCTTATAACACAATTTTAGCATCAACAATTCGTTTTACACTCTTCATATATATTTTACTCACATCTAAAGAAAGGTTTAGAAAACCTGAAATATCAAACAACTCTCCCAGTATTAGGTCTAAACAATTGCAACTTGATATATGAATTCTTTGGACGAGGGGAACATTTTATAATTTGGTTTGAGTCGGAAAAATACCTTTTTTATGAACAAAGGTATTTCCAAAGTAATGCCTCCAATTTTTTTTATTCCACTCGAATGGATCAGCGGAGATAGCGAATTGCATTGGTATAATGACTGATGATTTATGCATTCATGATCTGAAAGTTTAATCTCTCTCCTGTAGATATTGACGGTGAGAGATTCTAAGAAAAGAACTGCCCAGTCATGGACGCGCGTGGTAGAGATGCGTCATTGATTCTGTCCATGAAAAATAATTGAACCGATCAACATTTACCGGCGTCTATTGAACATTTACGAATCCGATGTAGTTGATTTCAACAAAGTTAGTAGATGAGTTCGTCGATTTCAAAGTGGCGACACAGATGTGATTGACAAAGAGCGCGTTTCGGACGCGAAAACAGAACGCCTTGTCTTCAGTGTAAATACCTATCGAAATGTTATAGAAATTTGTTATCATTATTGATATTATTAAAAAAGCACTATTTCGATTATTATTTTTATTATTATATTCTCACACTGGTTACTCACAGCACTTGCATTCGGTTCATAACCGGTGGTTTTCGCTGGAGTCAGAGTGGCAACAAAACTTCTCGTGATTCTCCAGCTGAACCCGCTCCATTCCCGTCAAAGTCTATATAGTGCCACTCCTCTTCGGGTTTTCCTCCTATAGTATTCATCTCTCACACATAGGATCAGCAGAATCTAGATTCCGCCAACACCTGGTGTATTATTATAATAATAATAATTATTATTATTATTATCATTATTACTATTATTATTATTATTATTATTATTATCATTATTATCATTATTATTATTAAAATATTTATTGAAATTATTATTAATATTACTATTATTACTATTATAAATATTATTATCACCATTATGATTTTTATTGCTTTCATTATCAATATTATTATTATCATTGATATCTTTATCACTGATATCTTTATCGTTATAGTTAAAATATTATTGTTATCATTATAATCTTAATTGTTTATTATTATAAAATTATTATCATTATTATCCTTGTTATTGTTGTCACATTATTATTATTATTATTATTATTATTATTATTATTATTATTATTATTATTATACTCCAAATTAAAGTCCCGATGATATCATAATATATACTTATAGTATACGACGTATTTATAATCAGAGAATCTAACGGACACACTGGCAAAGGGTTAGCCCTAATTCTCCGTACTTCGCTGTGTTCGTGTGTTCGTGTGTGTGTGTGTGCCTTACAACGGATATTGCCAAAATTCTCTTAAAAT
Source organism: Xipholeptos notoides (assembly GCA_036873565.1). Lineage (NCBI taxonomy): Eukaryota > Metazoa > Mollusca > Cephalopoda > Idiosepiidae > Xipholeptos > Xipholeptos notoides. Next base: position 4,046 of record JAYKTE010127526.1, on the reverse strand, counting down.
ACAATGCACAGGAAAGATTTGTAGATGTTGTAATTGGTTATTATATGTAGTGTAGTTTGATTAGAGGGATTTGAGACATAGAGGAAAGAAAAAGTTAAGAAAGTAAGAATTAAAGGGTGTTAGAAAAAAAGAAAAAAGAAGATGAAATGGAATGAATGAATGGGTGAAGGAAAGAAGGAAGTAGGAAAGAAAGAAAGAAAGGAAGGAATGTTAAAAGGACTGAAGAAAAAAGAAAAAAAGGAAGAAAAGACGGAATGAATGAATGAATGAATGAAGGAACGAAGAATGAAAGAGTGAAAGAAAGAAATAATGCAAGGATTGAAGAAAGAATGTATGAAAGGAGGGAATAAAAAAAGAAAGAAGAAATGGAATGAATAAAGGAAGGAAAGAAAGGAAACAAAAAAGAAAAAAGAAAGAAGGGAGAAAGAAACAAATAAATTAAGCCATGAAGGAAGAAAAAAAGGAAGGAAGTATAAAGTGAAGAAAGAATGGAAAAGGCGGGAAGAAGAACGGAATGAAAGAAAGACGGAAGGAGGAAGGAAGAAAGAGAAAAAGGATAAAGGAATGAAGAAAAATAGAAAAAAAGAAAGAAAGAGGGAAGAAAAGAAAACAACAACTGAAGGAGTAAAGTAAGAAGGAATAGGATGAAAGAAGGGAGGATAGAAATAAGGATGGAAGGCAGTATGGAAAGAAGAAAAAACGAACGAAAAAAAAGTAAAGAAAGAAAAAAAGGAATGAAAGAAGACAGGCACAAAGGGAAGAAATGAAGAAAGAAAGAAAGAAAGAAATGTAGAAAAAGATAAATAAACAAGAAAAAGAATGTAGTAGACGAAGAAAAAATAAATCTGAGAGGAAAAAAATAAAAGAATAAACATCAACGTAAGGAACAATACATGAGAGAAATTAATAAATAAGAATAAAAAAGAGAAAAAATAAAGAATAGAAGTGGGAAATAAGTAAAAACAAAAATGTAAGGAAAGATAAGAAAAGAAAGGAAAAAGAAAGAAAGATGGTAAGAGAATGATAAGAAATGAAGAGGAGAAGAAATTAGTAAACAGGAATAAATTAGAGAAAAGAATAGAGAAAGGAAGAAGTGAAAAATAAAGAAGAAAAATGTAAGGAAAGATGAGGGGAATAAAGTAAGAATTTTGTAACACGTGAAAGAAAGAAAGGCAGTAATAACTAAGGAAGAGATAAAGAAAGGAAGACAAAATAATAAAATTAAATATAGCAAAATGGAAGAATTTAAAGAAATTTCCCAGTAGCAGCCAGTGATTCGGCGTTGCCCGGTTTTCTACAAGCATTGTCTGATTTAAAAGTGCACCTCTAATTTTTCACAGATAAACAACTAAATCAATTTACAATATCGGTTAATATTTGTAACTGGGTTTCGTTATACTGATACCGGTATGTATATGCCCGTTAAAAATAAAGGGTTTAAAAATAATTTAATAAATTTTACCTTTGAATGTTGCATTTTTTTTTTGGTCGCATATAACTCATTTTAAACAAAATTTTATCCATTAATTAACAAAACGAACTATTTCAAATGATTATTCTACTCAATTATTGAAAATCTTGAGCTCGGGTTCTAATGATTAAGGGCATAAACAATGAAAATTCTTCATAGCACTAATGGTTCCTTTCGTTCTCCATGCACTTTTGCTAGCAATGAACGACGCGGTCGATTTTCGCGTCCGGAGCGCAGTTTGTCACTCATATCCTTGTCACCACTCTGTAGTCGACCATCTCATCTCCTAACTGTGCCGACATCACAAAATCGAACTCGTAAATGTTTAACAGGCGACGGGAAATGTTGATCAGTTCAACATTTTTTTTCTGCGTGGAGGAATTCAATAATTCATCTCTGCGTCTGACGTACGTCCATGACATTGATTGCTTCATAAGAGTCTCACGCTGTCAATATCTGCAGCAAAGAGAATAAAATTTCACGTTATGGATGCATGAGTTCAGTTATCATGACAATGCAATTTGCAATCCCCTCCTATCTGGCGAAATAATAAATAGGATGTGTTACTTTTAGAACAACCATATACGAAGTATGTTCAATAAGTAATGAGAAAATGTCAGGAGAGATAATACTTATTATACTTAAGCTTACAAAACTTTGTCCCCATTAAAATAATGGCCTTCCGCATCTATGCACTTCTTCATGCGTCTCTTCCAATCGTGGAACACCTCCTCAAAGTCCTTCGGTAGTCCCTTCAGCTAATTTTCTCATGCCTCTTTCAACTCCTCTGAGTCTGTCTTTCATGCATGGAAACATGAAGAAGTCACATGGGGCTAGTTCAAGGCTGTAGGGTGGGTGTTGTACCACTTTCATTCCGCTGTCGGCCATAGGTGATCACCAGCGTATGTTCAATAAGTAATTTGACGAGATTCAGATCTTCCGCCAGAACTGTCTCCACTATGCCAATACTAATACCAAAAGCTTCAGATATTATCCTCACAGTTATCCGACGGTCTTGCATTACTAATCTTTGCACTTCCTCAATGTTTTCCTCCTTGCGTGCTCTGTTCGGTGCTCCAGATTTAGGTTCATCCTCAACTTGTTCATTTCCTTCAGGAAATCTGTTAAACCGCCGATAGAAACTTGCTTGACTCATTTTTCATCCCCATAGGCCTCCTTTAACATTCTATGAGCTTCTTGTTTGGTTTTCTTAAGTTTAACACAACTTTTGTTGGCATAACGTTGTTCCTTGTTTCTCTGCATCAGCAAACCTAATCAGACTGATCTGCTGTGCTCAAACCTAGAATGAGAGGAAGTTGTCAGTAAATCATTTTATAGACTATATGTATATGTACTTCACCATGAAGTAGCAGTTTCATAAAATCATACTTAATGTGTCTCCTGATATTTTCTCATTACTTATTAAACAAACGAGATATCTAGTGTGAACTGATATTAACAAGATAAAATGTTCATTCTTAGTGAAAATAATCACATATTGCATTCACTTTCAGCTGTCTCGGGCAGATGGGGCTCGTTAACTCGGGAGATTAACTCATCTAGGTGAAGGGTAACACTGATTACAAAAGCTCAGGGATGAGCACATAAAATTGCCTTGTGCCGAACTTGGGTTGGTGCTCCACCAAGTAAATATCATATACTCACTCACTACAATTACAATACATTAACTTTACATTCCACTTTGAAAAACCTAAACCCTCACCAAACAAAGTAATCCAGTAACCCAAACAGCAAACACCCCTTTTTTGTTCTGTCACTGGTTCTTACCTTTTTTTCTTTAATCTAATCCTAAAGGGCCGATATATTGGCCTTGGTGACCTAGCGGAAAAGACGATACGGCCGATATTTTGGCCTTCCGTGTTGTTTTTTTAATAGAATGGCTATATGGCTCTGATTATTAGCTAAATTGGTAATTTTGCTAAAATACGTTTTTCGCTAGTTATATCGCTTTTTCGCTTTTTTACGTCAGGGTTCAAATTCAAATGGTTAAAGAATTTTTTTCCCTTATAAAAAGCAGTTTTTTGGGGGGGTTGTTATTTATTTTTATTTTTTAGGGTGGGTGGGCTAATGAACGATTGTTGTTGAACGATAGAAAATTGTCACAATTAAGAAGGGAAGGGAGGAAAGATTCAAGCAAGACGGTCGAGCGAGCGCCGAGACAGTCGACCTTTTTGTATTGATGATGAGTGGCCTATGGGATCAGAAGGCCCTATAGGCCTCTACTGGCTGGAGTCGAGGAAAAACTTCAACATTTTTAAATCTAATGCATTTGCTTTCATTACGTCAGAAATCGCACTCACTGGTATTTCTACAGAAGAGCGTATTTTTACGATTTAAAAAAACAAACAAACAAGAAGAAATTAGATCTTATAGTAAGTTTTTAAAACACTTTAATGGTTTATTTTAGAAGTGTATTGAATAAATATCATGAATACACCAGCAAAACAATGAAAATCAAGATATTAAATTTTATAAGCTTTTAAAACACTTTAATGGTTTATTTTAGAAGTGTATTGAATAAATAACATGAATACACCAGCAAAACAATGAAAAT
>JAYKTE010127415.1:0-13334 GCA_036873565.1 Xipholeptos notoides | reverse complement strand
CGTACTACGATTCCGAAGTCGGACTCTGATCGATCCACTCGGCCGAATCGACTTCCCCTGGGATTCGAACTCGCGTACTACGATTCCGAAGTCGGACTCTGATCGATCCACTCGGCCGAATCGACTTCCCCTGGGATTCGAACTCGCGTAATACGATTCTGAAGTCGGACTTTCCCCCAGAAAGAGAAGAACGTGCAGGCAGCAACAACACTATTGCAACAACAACTTGCACTGACTGCAGTCAGTGTGCAGTAGTGACTGCACACGGCAGAGAGAGCACTCACTGCAGCAGCAGCCAGAGAACACACACACACGTGGTTTTTTCATAATTCTGAATTTATTGACCATTTTCTTTCTTTCTTTCTTTCTTTCTTTCCAACGACAAAAAAAACCCAAAAAACATTTTTTTTTCTTTGGGTTTGTTTGTTTGTTTTTTTGTTTTACGGCATATCAACCTTTTTATGTCATTCATTGTCTTTCGGTCTGAACAAAAAAAAAGAAGTTTTTTTATTGTTTAAAAATAATTCTACAATGTTTTTTGTTTTAACCATTAACTTTTTTTTGTCTTCCTACTTCTAAGAAGGATGTAAGAAAGAAGGAATTTATTTAAAAGTTCAACGTGTTGTTTGTCTTCTTCCATGTGGAGAGGTAGGTCCACTTGGGGCAGGTCGTAGTCGGACTCCGGAACCGTATTACGCGAGTTCGAATCTCATATCAGTCGTTCCGTCTACGTTAACATTTTGGACTAATACGATGAATCGAATCCTCTCATTTCGTACGGGTGGACCAAACAATGTTTCTAAAAGTGATTCTTATCGGCATTAAATGACCTAAAAAGGTTGATATGCCGTAAAATACAATAAGCAATCCTACTGACTGACTGACTCTCACAATGAATGAATACTCCACAAACCCAAACAACACCTTAAAATAAAGGTTAAATCAATTTTATTGACAATATTAGTGATATGGGACGATTATTCCTTGGAATCGGAATCATTAAGTGTATTTTTTAGGGAATCGGAATCGCATCTTTAAATTTACGATTCTTTCATTTGAATTTTTAAGTTAATCGTTAATCGGAATCGTTAATCAACATTTTTCTGGAATCGGACAAAATTCAGGAATATATATCAAATAATTTAAGAAAAAACACAAGACATAAATATGTGTTATATGCCGATGTTATAACGTTTCGGTTAGGGTTAACCTTCGTCAGGGCATCAATTTATTTTACTGTATCCATCCTAAAATATCTTATGGATACAGTAAAATAGATTGATACGAAGGTTAACACCGACCGAAACATTTTAACGTCGGCATAACACATATTTCTGTCTTGTGTTTTTTCTTAAATTATTTGTACAGTGTAAACCTGGATATAAGAGAAACCCTAATATAAGAGAGATTTTCTCTGGTCCCAAATTCGAGCCTATCCTGTGTCTAGAGGAAGAGGAACAGCTGACACAGACAGGCCTAGAGAGGGAGGGGAGAGGCATTATTATTTTTCAGCCAACAAGCTATACGAAAATTTGTCTCTGTTTTTGAAAAAAAAACTTTGAACCCTGACGGGCCAATACATCGACATCGGCCCAGTCGACATAGTGCAAAATACGTCAGGGACGATATTTCGGCCTTCCATGTTCCTCTTATAGAACGGCTAACGGCTCTGGTTGGCTAGTTAGGAATTTTTCTAAGTCAGGGTCCGAAGGCCGATATTTCGGCTTTGCATGGTTGTTGTTGTTGGTGGTGGTGGTGGTCGTTGGTCGTCCGTCGTCCACTTAATGGCTCTGGTTGGCTAGTAAATAATTTTGTTAAGTTGGGGCCCAACAAAGATGGTGATTTTGGTTGTTCCGTAGCAAGGAACGGGTGGGCGGGACGGGAACATTATTTTGTGGTAACTTAAACTTTTCGACCCTAAGAGGCCGATATATCGGCCTTAACAATCTAGCGAAAAAAACGAAATGGCTGATTTTTTTTTTAATAGAATAGCTCTGATTGGCTAATTAGTAGTGTTGGGACGATTCCTAAATTTTGTCCAATTCCGATAGAAATTCCGATTCCAGGAAAATGTTGATTAACGATTCCGATTAACGATTAACTTAAAAATTCTAGAAAATCGTAAATCTAAGGTATATATTTAATGATGCGATTCCGATTTCCGCCGAAATACACTATTAACGGTTCCGATTCCAAGGAATCGTCCCCCAACACTAAGTAATAATTTTGCTATCATCCTTTTTCACTAGTTACCGGGTTTTACGTCAGGGTTCAAAGGTTAACACGCTTTTTGTGACCTAAGTAGTGAGTGAGCCTAGGGTTTGTATTCATAGAATTAAACTGCTTATAATTCGAGTTAGTGTTTTACGGCATATCAACCTCTTTAGGTCCTTTAATGCCGAGAACAATCATTTTTGGTAAACGTTATTTTTTGTACACAGTTTTTTTTTAAATAACACTGTATGCACTGCCACTGCACTGCACTATTTAACCCACGGCTGGCGGGAAAGTGGGGATTCATACTTTTCCCAAAGGTATTAGTCTGATTATGAACGCAAACGGAAGGACTGGGATTCGAACTCACGTGAGTGCCTATATCCACTCGGCCAAATAGACTTCCCCTATAATTCGAAACTTACGAAAAAAGAAAGATAACTCACACATGCTCTATGAAATCCTTAAGGCACATATACTACTACTGTCGTGTATAGTTAACCCTAATTACAACCCTAACTAAGTTAGGGTTGTAATTAGGGTTAGGGGCTGGGTTAGGGTTGGGGTTGATTTTTGTAAAAAAAAAAAAAAAAATTATGAGTATTAAGTAGGGGAAATGGATTGCCCCGAAAACGGTTAGCAGGTTCTTGTTCAGCACACCAAAATCTACAAGAAAAATATATTTTCTTCTACTAGTACGTGACGTGACGTGACGTGAGTACGTGACGCTTAAACTTAAATTTTACCTTTTTTTATTTCTTAACACAAAACACTGAAGAACGTGCCCCCCCTCACTCTCAACCGGTCGAGGAACGGAGAGAAACAGAGAGAGAAAGAGAAAGAAACAGTGAGAGAGAGAGAGAAACAGTGAGAGAGAGAGAAACAGTGAGAGAGAGGGAGAGACTTATTTACTGTAAAATAAAATAAAAAGCATATTAATCGTTTATGTTGGATTATTTTTTGTTATTATTATTATTATTATTATTATTATTATCAAACTTACGGGCACTTTTTTAAGTTCCCAGATATCGAGATTGGCAAGCGCGAAAAAGCTGTGTGCCGAAGCCAGGAAGTCCTCTTCTGATATCGAACCTGGGTCCATTTGCTTCACTCGCTGTCAAAATGGATCGGTCTTGTTTAGTGGAAAACCCCCTGGTCGTCTGTAGGGTAGGTCAGGATGGGACGGGTGCGGATTACCCGACAGCTGAACTGATAAAAATCGACCCCAGATCAATAGATTGATAGATTAATGTCCAAAACCGGAGTTGTCGGTTTTTTTTGGGGTGAAATTCTGGTCGAAATTCCAGTTAACGGTGTCGCCTGAAAGCTGTCCTCCCCTAATGTTGTTTTACAAATGGACTCTTCTAAGCGCTCTTCTCTTCTCTCTTCTCTGTTTCAAGGCACCCCAACAAAATATTGAGCCGAAAGCTTTGAATGTAGGTCACTGCTGAAAGATGGCTATTTTTTTCTTTCTTTCATTTAAGCTTTTTCACTTAGATTTTTTTTTTCATTCTCTCTGTCTATCCACTGACCGAAAACATCAGGACTTTCCGAGGAGGGCGAAAGAATTAAAAATAAAAATAATAAATAAATTTAATAATTGTAGTTGTAATTAATCAATTGTTTATTAAAATAAATAAGAAAAAAATATATTTAAGAGAAAATAAAAATGTTAGTAAAATGAGAAATTATTTAAAAAAAAATAAATAGATAAAATAGTTCACATTTTCGTCAAAATGAATTTAAAAAGAAATTTTAATAATTATAATGAAAATTTCAATAAAATTAAACCTGGGAAAAGATTTTTATTAAAAAAAAAATCTCTGAATATCAAATCTAGTGAAATACTGGAATTATGTTAAATTTAGATTAATTAATTATTAAACTTTAACATCACTTCAGAAGATATTAAATGATTAAAAAATGTATAAATAAAAGATATTTTCGGACAAGTGTATTTTGTAATTTAAACTTTAAACAATGTAAATATGAAAAATTGAGTTTAAAATTTTAACTAAATAAATATAGTATATTTAGTTTAAATTTTAAACTCAATTTAAAAAAATATTTTAAATGAAACTATTTAAATGAAAATATTTTTTCCCTTTTCTTTGAGAATTTTATCTTAAAAAATGTAAATCTGAAATAATAAAATTAAAAATCTAATTTTTTGTAAATGAATTAAGTCTAAAAATGTCATTATTTTTTAGATATATTATTATTTGGAGTTAATTTATTTTATTTGTTTGATTAAAATCGTTTAATATTCTTTATTATCAGATACATATTAGTTTTGTTGTGGAAAGAGCAAAAATGTAAGAGAGACATTCGTTCAAAGTTGTTGGCGCCTCTTTGCTGTGATTCAAAGAAAGAAAGAAAACGTGGTCGTCTGGTCCTCCATCTCCTTTTAGCCTAAAGTTTTATTTTTACATTTTTAAACTAGCTTCATTAAAGGCAGTTTTAGTTAGTTTGTAATCAACCTTACCTTAATTTAATTCAATTCAATAAACCTATTTGAATTTACTATAAATTCAAGTAGTTTTAAAAGGGAAAAAAATATGCCTTTTTGAAAAAGATGGCATAATTTAGAGTGATTTTTTTTCCTAAGTTTTTCTTTGATGTCCAACTGAACATTTTAATAAAAAATTCACTTTAAAAATAAAGATGGAGATTTATCATAAAGACACATTATTACCAGATATTTATTTTTTTCTAAAAAATTAAAACATTGGTTTTTATTTACTTAAATATTGTTCTTTATAAAGTTATTTTTTATGACTCATGTTATTTAGCTGAAAAATAATATTCTTTTCTTAACTGGAAGTAAAATATTTTCCTTAATAATTTTAATTTTTTTGTTCATAAAATGAAATTTAAGTAATAACTAAAAAAAACTATTGTTTTGTCCTTATTTTGTTTAAAAATAATGGCAAAAATGCTGTTTTGTTTAGATTTAAAAGATTTTTTAGTGATTAAAAAATTTTTTTTTTATCATAATGAATATTTTTTCTTGTTTAACTTTAAATACCAAAATTATTATTTTTGAAAAAGATGAACCTTTTTTTATCTTAATTCTAAGATATAAAAGTGAGACTACTAATTCATACTAAAAAAAGGACTGAAGAAAAGAGACGAAGCTTTTAATCTAGTCGATATAAAGTTGTACTGCCATTACAGAAAACAAGTTAAAGACGAATTTTGTCTTAAAAAATGTAAATCTGAAATACTAAAATTAAAAGAAATCTAAAAAATGTCTGGATTGGATGGAGGTTTAAATCGTTGAAATAGAAACAAGACGATAAAGAGAAAGATAAAATATATATTTTTTTAATAAACCCATCAAACGAAAAAGAAAGGCTATTGTTTTTTTTTTTTACTTAAGTAACGGCATCCATCCAAATTGTTTTTTAAAGCTCGTTAAAATCTATTATTTCTGAATATTTTTCCTCTGAAAGATAAAACCCAGAATATTCTTTTCAAGAGTAAAAAATAAAAACGTTATAAAGTTCATTCTTCCCTTAATAATCAGTGAAATTTTCATATTAATTGGATAATTCTCTGATTTTTGGTAGATTTTTAAAGAGAGACTGTTAAAAAAAACGTTAAACAACATTAACAATAATTTTGCCGGACCCTATTTTACTAAAAAAAAAATCAGGGGTAACATTTAAAATATTTACAATTTTTTCCTTTCTTTTTAAAAAAAATCAAAGTAAAAAATGAAAAACAATGAAGATTTAAGAGAAAAATAAATTTTATTTAATGTGTTTTAAAAGTACATTAAAAATTAGAACAATGAAAATATGTCCAAATGATGAGAAATTCTTCCCAAAAATGTTGTTTAAAAGACAAGTAAACAATAATTGTGAGTAGTCAGTCATAATACGAGTAATTTAATAGATCTGAGTCGTTTTGTAGTAGTAGCCCTAATAATGCTTATGTTGATAGTGATGATTGCTGATTCTTTCTTAGATTATGTTGATGATGGTCGGCAGGAATACTTGTAATAGCAGTAGTGATTGTAATAAGCTAATAATGTTGTTAACGATGATGATGACTGGCCACAACCCGTCATCACAGCCGTCATAATGATTATTATAATAGCAGCGACTTGACATAGTAGTAGTAATCAGTGAGTATGTTGTTGCAGTTGATGATGCTGATGGTCATTTGTAGTAGTAGTAATAATGTCGACTCTTTTATTAGTCGTTGATTATGGCGATGATGATGGTGTTCATCATCATCATCATCACTATAATCATCAAATGCTGTTTGGTAGTCGTGAGAGGTAGGAGGAATATAGAGAGGAGGAGCAGGAGCAGTAGTGTTTATGATGTTGTAGTTGATGATGATGGTTGTTTGTAGTAGTAGTAGTAGTAATCAGTAACTATGTTGTAGTTAATGATGATGATGATGGTTAGTAGTAGTGGTAATGTCGACTCTTTTTTTTTAGTCGTTGGTAGTTGTTGGTTATAGCGATGATGATGTTGATGCTGGTTGCTGCTGCTCGTGGTGGTGGCACTGTTGTTGATTATAGCGATGATAATGATGAAAACCATCACCATCATCGCTATAATCATCCATTGCTAGTGGTAGTGAGAGGTCGTAGGTTATAGAGAGAGTAGCAGCAGCATCATCATCAGCAGAAGTATAATTGGGTACATGTAGTTAATGATGATGATGGTTGTTTGTAGTAGTAGTACTAGTGGTAACGTTGACTTTTTTTTAGTCGTTGGTTATAGCGGTGATGATGATGATGGTGTTGTTGGTTGCTGCTCGGCGTCGTGGTGGTAGTGAGAGGTAGTAGGAATATACAGAGTAGCATCACCACCATCATCGCTATAATCACAACACGCGATTGTAGTGGTGGTGGTAGTGGTGGTGAGTGAGAGGTAGAGAGAATAAAGAGAGTAGCATCACCGCCATCATCATCACCATCGCTATAATCACAACTGGTGAGTGTGGTGGTGGTGGTAGTGAGAGGTAAAATGAATATACAGAGTAGCATGATCATCACCATCGCTATAATCACAACTGGTGATTGTGGTTGTAGTAGTAGTGAGAGGTAGAAGGAATATACAGAGTAACACCATCATCATCATCGCTATAATTACAACTGGTGATTGTGGTTGTGGTGGTAGTGAGAGGTAGTGAGAATAAAGAGAGTAGCACCATCATCATCATCATCACCATCATCATCACCATGGTAAGCAGCATGGTTGCGCACATGATGTTGTCGGACTGTTTTAAGGTACTCCAAAGTTTCTATAATTAACCAACCAATGGTAACTTGGCTTTTGACAGGTCTCCTTGACGTTGGCAAGGCAACGGGGTCAGTGTCGTCCTTGATGGCTTGACAGGTGCCGTGACACTTCAGCTCCAAGCATGTATGCCAAAGGGAAAGGCTCCACAGTGCCGTCTGATGCTCAGGCCAGAGAAAAGTAAGTACTGACTGAATGCACACTAAATAAATAAACACTAAACAATAACAACATACATGCAGCTTCCTTTTTTTTATTTTTATTATTATTATTTTGTTACAATTCCTTGATTTTTCTGTAGATTTATTTACTTCTGTTAAACAAAAAAGAAGAAAATACCTAGCTTTTATTTTTTATTTAGTAAAGATTTGTTCATTATTATTTAGTTGAAAAATCTGAGTTTTTTATATGTATATTATTGTTTAAATTTATATATTTATATTATTGTTTAAATATATATATGTATATCATTGTTTAAATTTAAATATTCATATTGTTTAAATTTATATATGTATATTATGGTTTAAATTCATATATGTATATTATGGTTAAATTTATATATTGTTTAAATTTATATATGTATATATTGTTTCAAAGTAATAGAATATCCTAGGTTTTATTTGTTTTTTTTAATTATTTTTCTTACTATTCTTTAATTTTAAAACATTTTGTTTCTTTAATAGTTTCAAAGTAAAAAATAAAATAAATAAACAAACTAAAAACAACATCCTAGGCTTTATTTCATTATTTCAAATTATTTTTCTTAATATTTTTAATTTAAAAAAACAACTAAGGACTAAAATATTTACCTGAAAATGAGTTTTTTTTAAATATATCGTTTTTAAAGAAAATAAACATCTTAAGTTTATTAATTATTCTAAAATTATTTTTCTTAATGTTTTTAAATTAAAAAAAATCTATTTTCTTTAAGAAAAACGAAAAAAAATCTTTAAGAAAAACGAAAAAAAAAATTGCTCTAATATTTAAAATAAATATGTATATATTTCGTATGTATATATTTATATCCTTCAAATACCAACTCTATATTTTGTTCTATTAAATTTCAAGTCTATACATAATTTCTAATAATATTTCATGTCCAGACTTGGTTTGAAGGGGAAAAAACCTTTTTTATTTTTAAAATTAAAAAATATATATTTATTATGATATATTTAGTATGTTAAAACTGAAAATACTTTTTTAAAAAAACTTTAAAGGTATTAGGCTTTATATTAATTCTTGTTTTTTTTAAAAATTATTTTTCTTAATATTTTTTTTAATTTAAAAAAAAAATGTTTCTTTTAAGAAAAACGAAAAAAATAACTAAAATATTTAAAAAATATATTTATTTCTTCTACCCTTCAAATACCAAGTTCAATTTTTCTATCAAATTTCATGTCTATACATAATTTCTTTTAATGTTATTTGTCATGTCCAGTCATAGTGAAAAAATGTCCTCTTTAGATTTAACATTTTTTAATAATATATTATGTATGTTAAAACAGAAAATACTTTGATTAATAGTTTGTTTTTTTTAACTTAGGGTATTTTAAGGAAACTTGTAAAAATTATTTTTTTCAAATATTTTTGATGGTAAGGTCGACTTTTAAAATGCTACAAAAACTCTAACCCGAAAATATAAAAATCAAAGATTTTTAATTTCATCCAAAAATGGTTTTTTAAAGTTGTTTTTTTTTTAAATTGTTTTGATGGTTATTATTTTTTAAACCATTTTTTTTCTAATTTAAAGTGAAAATACTTTTTTTTTTCAAACAAATTCTGAATTTTTTGTCGATATAATTTGTAGAGACAGAAAAATAACTTGTTTTCATTTTGTCTTTTTTACTTAGATTTTACACGAAATATGTATATAGTATATACATATATTTGTTGTAGGTTTTATACATATGAAATATATTTAGTATAATATTTGTTGTAGGTTTTATGAAATATATTTTACATATTTAATTATTTAGATTGAAAACGAAGTGTAATTTTATTGAATTTAAGTTTAAAAATTTCAATAAAACTTATTTTTATTTCATGATGAAAAGTGTTCAAATGAATTTATATCTGAACACATTTGAAAAAAAATACGATTTAAAGTAAACTTTTGAGGTAAATGTGATAAATATTTAAATGAATTTTGAAAAGCATTTATATATATATATATATATATATATATATTTTTCTTTCTATTTTTGCTAATTTTCCCGTTTTTTTCTCTCTTAGATTAGCGTTATATGTGTATGAATATTTGTTACACGTCGGAGCCCAGAAAAGTGCACAGACGTTTTTATCAGAAGTAAGTATTTATTTCTTTATTATCTATTTATTATTGCGATATTGAAACATTCTTTCATATATATATATATATAAACCTAAAACCTGCACGAAAATAATAATACTCTTATTCATTTCTCGATTTTCTACACGTGTTATACAATTTTAATTGATTTTATTAGTAGTAGTATTATTTTGATATTTTTTATTATTACTTTATCATTATTGATATTATTTCATTATTATTATTATTTTATCTTTATTATTATTATTTTATCTTTATTATTATTATTTCATTATTATTATTTTATCTTTATTATTATTTTATCTTTATTATTATTTCATTATTATTATTTTATCATTATTATTATTTTATCATTGTTATTTTGATTTTATTAATATTGTTATTATTATGATGATTTTATTAATATTATTATAATAACGTAATTCTTGTCTCCTGTTTCAGATTCGATGGGAAAAAAATATTACGTTAGGTGAACCGCCGGGATTTTTACATTCGTGGTGGTGGTGAGTAATGGTTCAAATCAGACCTTCGGCTTCTGGCTTCTCGGGTCTTTTATACTTTATTATTAATATTATTGATATTTAGGACCGACAATAAGTAAATATCTTTAAGAAAAAGTTATAATTATTGAATTAATTTTGTATTTAAAAACAAGTTTAATAATCTGAAGAGACTTTGCCAAAATATCTCTTCTTATTTACATGTTTAGTTAAAAAAAACACTTTAACAAAAGATGTTGATTTTTTTGATAATGATAATTTTTTTTCGAAAATTTTTTTATTACAAATTTGTTTCTACCTTGGTTTTGTTGCCTTTCATTAAAAAAATTATTAGAATTAGATTTTTTTTTTTTTGGAATATGCTTTAAAATTTGATAAACTTATAAAGGATTTAAAAAAATTTTTTTTTTTTTCTCTCTTTCTTTTCAATTCCTCAATTTATTTCTTTATTATATATTTTTTCTTTTATGTTTGCTCCTCAATCTATGTTATTATTACCCTGAGAGTTGTCTGTCTGTACCCCTAATTAGAAAAATAATGTTTTTCATTCGGTTTATGAAACAAGAAAATAATCCAGTAATGATCTTTATTAGCGGACTGTTATCCTCATCTTTTTTTATAGATATTATTAAACTACGTTTCGGCCAACTCTTCCTCTGGCCTTCATCAAAAAAAAAAAAAAAAAGATGAGGATAACATTCCGCTAAATGTAAAGATCATTAGTGAATTATGAAGCCTCATCTCAATAAATTCCTGAAAAACAGAATTGAAGAAAATGACCGCCAAAAAACAAAGTGTTGTTGATTTTTGTTTTAAACAACATTTTTTTTCTTTCTTTCTTCTCTTCCAACAAACAACAATCTTTAAATAAATTTGGATTTTTCAAGATTTTTTTAAAAAATACACCACATTCACTTTTTCTTCTTTTCACTCACTTTAAATTTATTGGCTTTGTGTTTTGGGGGGATAATTTATCCCCTTGTTCTTCCCTTTGTGTGTGTGTGTGTGTGTGTGTGTGTGTGTGTGAGTGAGAGAGAGACTGACTCTGTGTGTTGTATAAAAAACTCCATTATCTTCAATATGGCTTATTCCTTTTTCCCTTATAAAGTAAAACCTTCCCCAAAATGTGATGTCTATAATATTTATTTAGTATTTTTATATTTTGTTCTATAATGCTTTTGGTTTGATAAAGACATGTTAAAGCGAAACAAAAAAGCATTTTTTATAGAGAGAAAGAGAGAGAGAGAGAACGTAACGATCAGTCTCAGTTTTGTGTTTGTTGTTGTTTAATGGTAACCCCAACACGACAAACATGTATATCTATCTATCTATCTCTTACCCCTCTGTTGTTGTTGTTCAAATCGAAGTAAATAAATTAAACATTTTAGAAACAATATTGAATAAATAATATTTATTTAATTCCTCGTAGAATAATACCAGACAGTCATGGTGATGATGATGATGATGATGATGACATTAGAAAAAAAAGAAGAAATGCTTCTTTTTCAGCTTGTCTGTTTTTGTGTACATCCATCCATATCCACCCCACCCCTACCCGTCATGATGATGAGGGTGTTTAGGACGACGACTGACAGTGACAGACCTGCAACTGAATGAGAATTGAATTTTTGAGGCTTTTTCTTTCTTTCTTTCTTTCTTTCTTTTGGACCCTTCTTCAGGACATCAATGAATATTATTCTGTTCCTATTTTCATTTCATACACTTGGGGGTCATATGGACTACTCACTCGACTAACTGTTTCCAACGTGTTATCATCATCATCATCATCATCTTTTTGTAATTTTATTCTTGTCCGTTTTCTTTTCAAAGAAAACCCCAAAATAATCAGTTCAATTACTTAGATTTTTCATTCACCTCACTGTTTCTCTCTCTCTCTCTATCTCTCTCTCTCTCACTTTCTCCCCCCTCTCTCTCTCTCTTATATATATATATATATATATATATATAAAATGTTGTTAGGGTTGTTTGTCGGTGAGTTATGGACCTCTTTGGTCGCCACTCCCCTGTTTTAATTCCTTTTATTTTTCTACTTTTCATTCTTTTCCATTTTCTATACAAAGAAAAACCTAAATAATCAGTTTTAGTTACCTATATTTTTCCTTCCCCTCACTCTGTTTCTCTCTCTCTTTTTTTGTGGTTCTTAGGGTTGTTTGTCACCGATTTTTGGACCCTTTGGTCACCCCTGCTAAAATGGACAATATGTAAATATCTTTAAGAAAAAGTAATAATTATTGAATAAGTTTTGTATTTGAAGAAAGTTTAATAATCTGAAGAGACTTTGCTAAAATGTCTCTTCTTATTTACATGTTTAGTTAAAAAAAAAAGATTCCCTTTCATTTGATTCTTTGTTTTTGTTTTTCTTGTAGCGTATTTTGGGATTTATACTGTGCAGCACCAGAGAGGAGAGATACATGTGATCATTCGAGTGAAGCCAAAGCTTTTCATGATTATGTAAGTTTTATTTTATTTATTTATTTTATTTGTTTAAACATTTGAAAAAGGGACAAAAGGAGACCCAAATAGGGTCCAACCAACCAACATCATATTTACAGAATGAACTTCAACTCCCTCTCCATTATTACTGTTTTTTTTGGGGGGTAGGGGTACCAGTACCACTGGTACCACCACCAGTCACACCAACACCAACAATAGCACCCTTTACAATGCTATAACTCCAAAAACAATAATCTATCAATCTATTGAGACAAACATTTAAAAAAAGTCTTCACCTTTTGAAATATTTTTATTTTATCAACACTAATCTCCCCCTTTTTCTTCTTTCCAAAAAGAATCCTAAAAATTGTAGAATTCCTTCTTTCTTTCTTTCACTCATCAAACATCACTTTATCAACTCCACTTATATTTCTAATTTGGGATCAGTCTTTCAAGACTGATATGATATTTTTGTATTTTTAATTAAACCTACTTCAGGGGAAGTCAATTTGGGCCAATTGGTAGGCAGTCGGACCTCGGAATCGTAGTACGCAAGTTCGAATCCCAGGGGAAGTCGATTTGGGCCAATCGGTAGGC
>JAYKTE010127194.1:0-13338 GCA_036873565.1 Xipholeptos notoides | reverse complement strand
GCTGTCTATCATCTTTTTCCCTCACTTCCTTCTTGTTGTTGAACTATTACTTTTTGTACACTTGTCTGTATCAAAAAATGTAATTCTTTTGTTATTAATAAAAATAAACAAAAGTTTATTTTATATAAGAAAACGTGTGTTGTATCTATTGGTAGTGGAAGGTTAATCCCTTACGCTATAGTATTATTACATTTTCACAAATATGTGCAACCAACATCTGCCCTTGGGGGAAAATAGTATGGAGTTCAGGGAAGTATTGCCATTCTTTTGCCTTTTTTCTTTTTTTTTTCTTCCACCCTAAGTGTAGATGACAAAATGAAAAATCTAGAGTGATATAGATCTTTGGGTACACAGCCTATTTAGTTGTCTAAACTCTTGATAACATAAACTTCAGCTTCCTCGGGTAGATGAGGCTCATAAACTTGGAAGAGTAACTTGTCTAGATGTAAGGATAACACAAATTCCAAAAACCCGGGTAGATTAGGCCCGTCAACTTAAGTGTAACTCACCTAGAAGAAGGGCAACACTGATTACAAAATGTCCGGGAATATAATTAGCATGTAAAACTAGTATTGCGCCCAACTTAGTTTGGTACTTGTTGACCAAGTATATATCATAAAGATGTTGGGTGGGAATACATTTTGCTTTTTGTTGACTATTTCCTTTTTTAGAATCCCTTCATTATTTTGTCATATGATTTTTAATAGCTATTTTTTTTTTTTTTACTACAAGACAACATAGATATTTGTTTCGGCAAGGTAGTTCATTTGGAAATAATTTCCAACATCATAAAGATACCAGAAGTTTGTTGTGGCACTGCAAAATAGCAAATCTATCCAGAATGTACAATATATTGTGTGTGAACCTCATTTTCTTGATTTAAGTGTGTTGAGTGTAGGGCAGCCATTAAAAGTAAACAACTCATAAAAAATAAAGAAAAATTAGTCCAAATTGCAAATACTAGTTTGTGTTGAGTGTAGGGCTATTTTTGTTTGGGACAAATCCTAGTTGAGAAATTATAAAAAGTAAAAACTTTTTGTATTTATTTGGAAATTCTAAAATAAATACAATTACAAATTCAGTATGGACCTGACTATGGAAGACCAGAAGAAAGACAGAAATAATTGGATTTAAAAGACCATTAAATAACCTTGGTTGCCCTTCAGAGCCCATGGCACAATGGATAGTGGCATTGAGTCTTTCTTCATGGTTCCATGTGAGCATTGTCTGAAGATAGCGGTTTCAATACTTATCAGAGGTTTAGTTGGTCAAAATGTAAGGCGACTGGCAACAACTATTGAAGGCAGTGGTTGCTAGGGATATGGTTACAAGACTCAGAGTTCCTATTTGGTATTGCGGTTAACCACCTGATAAAGGCCAGAGAAAGAGTTGGCCAAAACTTGGTGAAACAACAACTATGAAGATGAAGACAACAGTCCATAAGAAATTAATGCATAAAAATTCTTTATAATAAAAAGAAAAATTAGTTCAAATTGTGAATAAGTTTCAGATGGAAATATTGTCCCAAGAGAAATTTTTTTTCAAGTAGCAGCTGTAATCACAGGCAAAGAGTTGTAGTAGTGGCAATAATAATAATAATACTAATATTAATCCAAGGGGTAAATTTGCACAAAGAGTTGAGTTAATCAGAAAATAATTAGATTTTAGCTTAGTCAAGGGGATTATATAATAGTTTATGTCAATTTTGTTTTCTGATTGGTTATTCTCTTCATACCTGGGTATAAATAAATTTGTCCAAATTTTTAACTGTCATACCCTCACCAGTAGACCAAAAGTATTGCAACAAAGTAAAAATCTTAAAAGTGTGTCGATGGTCAAATCTAACAAGGGCCAGTCGAATCACTTTTAAGTAGAATGGCAGCTGGCTATTCATTGGAGTCAATTGAGTTCACTTCAGGGGTGAAATTCAGGCAACATGCTGTACCAGTAACAAAATTTTGATATTTAGATTTTATATTTACTTGTCCAATCTTGATTTTGACAACAGATACAGCAATATAGAATAAATAGAGCTTGTACTCTTACTAGGATCATTTTTGTCTAACAAATTTTTGTTTTTACTTACAGATCCTCCCCACATGGAGACGGGTCGCAGCAGTTCAATGCAAGGATTGCCCAGAATTCCAATCAAGACAATTTCTCTTGGGACTTTCTTTATTTTTATGCTCCACTGGCTTGTAAAATTTGAACAGATACGAGAACATGGTAGCTTTCACGATTTAGATGTATCTATTGAAGATGACTTCTTACCATATGGCCTTGTTACGATGGAGAAACTTCCGGTTTCGGGCGAGGCCAAAATGCCGAAAATTATCCACCAAACCTGGAAAGATACCATGGTACCACAAAAATTAACCTCTTGGGTAAAATCTTGGGTGAAGCATCATCCAGACTGGGAATATTGGTTTTGGACTGATGAAAGTGCACGACGTTTAATAGCAGACAAATACCCCTGGTTTTTGAACACATTCGATAACTACTCTGAAAATATACGACGTGCAGACGCTTTGAGATATTTTGTGCTTTACGAATATGGAGGAGTATATGCTGACCTCGATATGGAGAGTTTTAAATCTCTTAACCCACTCATCTTGAAATATTCATGTTTTGTGGGTCAGGAACCATATGAACATCCAATCCTAGATTCGAACTTCGAACATTTAGTCATTAATGCTATAATGGGTTGTCGAAAGAACCACCCATTTATTCTAAAGGTTATGAAAAGCCTGCCTGATTTTTCTCACATGTGGAACGTCCTGGACAGCACGGGCCCACACTTTTTAACACTGCATTTTCGGCAGTACACTCGAGAAGCGAATCTTCCTCCGGACGACAAAGATGGCGTCTATTTGGCTCCGGCTGAGTATTTCTTTCCAACAATTGACCCAGCCAAATTTTTTTGGATGCGAACGCAATGTGGTCGGCAGCACAAGCTTACAGACATTCAGAAAAAAGCGTGCAAAAGCCTGAAAAAAAAGGGCATTAAACGCCAGATTTCATCTTTATCATTTGCTACGCACCACTGGATCCACACTTATTTAGACCTCAGCATTACTCTTAAAGGACCTGTAAATATCTATACAGTTGTCCCTCAAGTCAAAATCTATAAGAAAAACACTAATAAAAAATGAAAGTTATGGGATCAAAAAAAAAGTTTAATTTTATTTAAATAAAAGTGATAAAATACAAAATATCTTTTATGTATTTAAGTTATTTGAATGGACTGGGAAAATATTACCAAATAAAGAAAGAATATTCCTTGTCTAAATTTGAGATGAATTTTTATTGCTATCATCATCATTAATATCATCATCATATATTATAATAATTAAACTATTCCAACTTCTATTCTCATTTTTATTGTTGTATTTACAGTATTGTTGTCTGAATTTATGAGATGAGTTTTGATTGTTATCATTGAGATTATTCAGACCTGTTTTCTTACTTTTATTATCACTGTAAGTTCAAAAAGAAAAAAAAAATGGATCACAGATGTCTTACCTTACAAATGGTATAGTGGTTCAAATTATTGGTTCATAAAAGCTCCAAGAAACATATATCTGGAGAATACAGATTTACTTCTGACTGCAGGCTGAAGTAGCTAAATTTACTTAACATAGATTCACGTTTTACAATTAATTAACACTGACAATGTCTATCCTCAAAAATTGAATAACTGGTTTGATATCCCGAGAAGGCTCTTCTGATTGACATAGAGGTTCCCGAATTTACGATTAAAGGGTATGCCACCTGAATCAGTGAACAATTATGAGAATAGAAGTCCAAATAATTCAGATCATGGGTCTCCAAACTTTACAATGTAAGGGCCACATTTATGTGTGTTAAAGGAATAAAAAAAAAATGAAAAAAGACAAATCGGTGCCAGTAATTTAATTTCTTCAAATAGAATATAAACATGGAAAAATTAAAACATCTTGTCTAAAAAAATCATGGCAAACCTGCCTTTGGTTTTATGCAACTAAATTAGTGAGAAATGATTGTGTCGTGACTTCAAATTTTCAATAAAATCCTGTTCCAGATGGGATGAGCCAATTGTTTGGTGGGCTGGATGAAATTAGTTTGGAGAGCCCTAGTTTAGATAATAAGGAAATAACATGGAGTTTTTAAAAACTAATTCAACCTTCATTTTCATGGGAATTAATTACTTGAGTATTTATTAAATATTATTGTATATTAGAGTGTATATGCCCATTAATAAATATATGTACTCATATTGCAGTATTCAATAGAATAGTGGGTGTGTACTAATATAGTGGAACAAATTTTTATCAACAGTTTATTATTGAATGCTTAAAAAATATTCAACTAATTGAATTTTGAAAATAAAATTCGTTTCTAATGCATTTTCTTGGTAAAAATCTTCAATGTATTTTTACAGTAAAAATCATTACAATTTATTCTCATAGTAAAAATAATTAATGAATTTTTATAAAATTCATCTAAATAAGATCATACTGTAAATTTGCTTGTCATATTTTTAAACTCTTAAAAAAATCCAGATTAGTATCATATTTCTTGAAATATAATGCAAGGGAGGTAATCATGAAACCATAGATTCATTACCCACGCTTACCTTTTACTGTGTAGAGTGGAATTAATTCATTTCAAAATAATTTTGTTTGCAGGCTAATAGCTAAGGCTGGATTGCAGATAGGGATATATGACGTATGTACTCTCGAACCTACATGATTATTTAAATTACGTATGTGTACTTTAAATTTTCAATTTTAACCGGTTTGTATTTCAATTTTTCCTTGATATTCTATTTATTTTTTAAAAGTTTATGTACGCACTGTGACGTGCGTACTGCTTGCACTCACATGTCTTTAAGCATTCAATTATTCTAGTTGTTTTAAAAAAGGTTTTGTGAAGTCTTTTACGCATATCGTCAAAATAGCATTTGTGAACAATATTCATTTCAAAATAAAATATAGTTTATTTGTGAAAATTTACTTAAAATAAAGCTCCGTAATAAAAAAAAGTATTTGTAACTTCTTAAATATACTGTTTATGTATATAAAATTGTGTCAACTGTTAGAAAAAATAAATCTAACTTTGTAAAATGCATTTGCTGATGGCATTGTTTGACAGTTTGTCACTGCTTCAAGGGTTCAAACCTTTTAACCTTTGTGTCACTAGAGTGTAAATCTTAGACAATGCATTTGTACATTTTTTGCGCATGTTTATTTGAAGAAAAAGAGAGATATATATTTTGATTTAAAAGTTAGTTCAGATAAAAAATTGGGAGTTATGAACAACAACATTTATATCTCTCCCAGAAACTACCTATCTTTAAAATGAAGATAGCACTTTCAAAGACAACCATTTTTTTAACTACAGGCAACCAGCAGCATGAGTATATTTTATTGTATTTTAATTGAGTGAGATATATATATATATGTATATATATAGAGAGAAAATGGTAAATAATCGGTGCCGTGAACGTTTGATATTTATTTTATATATATATATACATGTTCCTTACACAAGTTTTGAGTATGTATGACTCTCTTCAGGCGATAAAATAGTAGTTCTTTATTTGGTGTGATTTTTGAATATTAGTTTATGGTAACAGAATTGGAACAATTTTCCATGCTGTTCATTTCTGTAGAAATTCTGATTGAATATGGGTTTGGGGGAGGGTCAGGTTGGACGAGGTTCTGTACCCAGTCACTTTAATGTCAGTTGGCCTTTCCTTTTTCTCTTTTCCTCTCCTCAGTTTTGGATTGGAAGTCCTTGCATGTGTGTGTGTGCGTGTGTGTGTATTTTAGTATGAGTTTGTGGGGGTCTTAGGTTTTATATGTGTGTGTATTGTTTGTATGTAGTGTTGGGACGATTCCTAAATTTTGTCCGATTCCAGGAAAATGTTGATTAACGATTAACTTAAAAAATCAAGAGAATCGTAAATTTAAGGTATTTATCTAATGATGCGATTCCGATTGCACCCAAAATACATGATTAACGATTCCAAGGAATCCTCCCATCTCTATTTGTGTGTGTTGCTAGTTTGCGTGTATGTATTGTTAATGTGTTTGTGTGTCTTGTGAAGTGTGTGCTTTTTTATATATATAGTTGTGCTAGGTTGTCTTGGAATTGTTTCTTTATTCAGGCATTATAGAAATGGGGTAGTGTTCACCACCTACATAATGGTAAGATAAAGTTGGGGAGTGATGTTAAAATTAGAATTGGAAATAAGGGTGCTTTAGTAGTTCTGGTAGGAGTGGACACATTCACCACATCAGAAGTTCACCCCACACACATAAAAACTTATGCACGCATATGTGCACATACACGTATGTACACAACACATCCCCAACACGATAAATATGTCAACCACCGCTGAGCCGCCGGAACACCTTTTATGTGTGTGTGTATTTGTAATTTATGTTGGATCTGTTCTATTGAATGAAGGTTTGAATTTTTTAATGAATATTTTTTCTTTTATCATCAGACTATCATAGTCTTCGCTTTGGTAGATTGGCATGATCTGGAATTAGCCATTTTTGCATTCATAGAGGTGTTTGGAAACATAGTTTTTGGTTTCCTTGTAATTTAATATTGCTCTTATGTAAAGAAACCCTTAGGTTCAATGCTTGGGTAGCGCCAATATATATATTTTGGCAACCGATGCATTTTAGAGTATATATAACATTTTTAAAGTTGCTGCTTAAGTTTCTTTTTATTTTAAATGTGTGTTTTCAAATATGAATTGGTCCCCTTCTATAATAATATGACAGACACCACATCTGATTTTGTTGCATTTTGTGACCCACCCCATGTTGTGTCTTGTTCAAATGTTGATGATACTAGTAGATTTTTTAGACTTTTTAGTTGGCATTTGCTCTTAATTAATTTGGTTGTTTTTAGCATATCTTTGATTTTGTCATTTTTAATGAGTAATTGTAGGTGTTTTGTGATTTCTGTAAATAATTCTGGATTGCTTTTGTTGTGTGTGAAAACGTATGCTAGGATTTCTTCTTTTTTGTGTTTTTCAGTGTTCCTTAGTGTGTCTAGTGGGATTTTCTCTGCTAGTTCAAAACCTTTGTCTATGATCGGGGTAGGGTAGCCTCTTATTCTAAGTATTTTCCGTAATTCTTTCAGGCATGTTTTTCTAAGGGGTTTGTCTGGTACTATGGTGCAAATTCGTCTAGCTAAGTTGTAAGGGGATGGATTTTGTGCAGCTTTTGGGATGATGGCTTTTGAAATGGAGATATTGTTGTGTGTCTGTAGGTTTGTGGTAAATATCTGTAATTATTTACATTTTTAATGAGGATATCTAAGAATGGGAGTTCATCCTGACTGTATTTCTGTGTGAATTTGATGTTTGGGTGTAGGTTTTGGAGTGTGTTGTGCAGCTGGATTATGTAGGTTTCCAAAAACAGTCATCTAGATATCTCTTCCACGATCTAAGGAATTCTGTTTGTATGGCTACCCCATATTTTTGTTCTAGAGTTATTCTTCTAGGTATGCTAGTGTTAGTGTTGTGTGTGTTGGTGCCATTTTTGTTCCCATCGCAGTGCCTGTTGTTTGGATGTAATTGTTGTTATTGAATTGGAATGTGTTGTTGTTAAGGATTAAATCTATACTATCTATGATAGACTCTTTTGTGAATCGGGTGTGTAGTATTACTGGGTGTTTGTCAATCCAGAATGTTATTGCATATATATATATATATATATATATATATATTGTAAGTATTGTTGAAAGCAGTAATTTGACTGTTTGGTTGTGAATTATGAAGAAGGTTGTTCTACAAAATAAGTAAGTGTTCTCTTTATTTTATCAGATGGGTTGGAAAGATTTTTAACTTATGAAATGGTTAATTTTCCTCACACAACATCTGAAAAATATTGTTTATTTGTGATGAAGTTATTCTTTGTTTACATTCAGTGAATGTAATGACTAGGGAGGGCTATGAATATATGCTTTTACTAAAGATTATTCTTGTCACAGCCCTAGTTATTAGGGCTATGACAAGAATAAAAGCATATTATCATAGCCTTACTAATAATTACAGAATTAAAAAAAATGTTAAAATTGCAAAATAGTCAAGTAATGATGATAATATTCTTAAATAAAAGCACATTGTCATAGCCCTAGTAATGACAATGTGACAAAGTTACTATTTACATTTAGCGACATAACAGTTGCCGAGATATTGCCCCCCCCCGGTTAGTCATAACCTATCTGCATTTCTACCAAACCCAAACATCCGAAACCCTTTCGAGATAGCGACAAATTTATATTGTGCTCCTCCTTCTCAGCAGCTGCCAGAGCGTTTTTGTCTCAACAATCCCTGTAAGGAACAACATCTTGAGGAGAAAAATTAACTTTGAATTTATTTCATTTAGAAAAACAAAATAAAATTATGTAAAAAATTAATTGCACAAAAATACAGAAAGCTTAATTTTATATTGTCACCTGTGGGTAAAAAACACATTTCGGCCATGTTCATTTTTGGCCTCCTTCAAGTGTTACTTTTGAGTTGATTTTTAATGTGTTATTTTGTCGTTTTTAACTGAAATAATCCTAAAAACTTAACTTCGAACTTTCTTTGGAGAGGAAATTTTAGTCACTGTTTTTTTTTTGCTTACACACCAACAACACACAGCAGCAGCAGTTAGGAGACAGCAGAAATAAAAATTAATGCTTTCTTTTACAGGATTGCCAAAGGATCACATGTTTGTTTATCTAAATAAAATTCTATTCGTTGATTTAAAAACAAAAATGAAGGTAGAGTCACCAACGCCAACTTAACACTCACCATTCAAATGTAGATTTTAGAGGTACGGGTGACCAACCAGGGTCTGGAGTTAGGGTTAGGACTACAGTTAGTAATAAAAAACCCAATAAAACTAGGGGTAAGTGTGGCCACCATTGAAAACCTTAGTAAAAGTGGATATTAAGTCTTAATACCTTGAAAACTATATCTCAGCGACAATTTTAAATTTGATATTCAAAACAGACCCACCCAAATACCCAACAAAGCAACATTTTCAAAGGTGGGTGTTAGTGTTGACTGTTGAGTTGGTAAACAAAGTGTTTAGTTGGTGTTGTAGACTAAACTAGACTAGACTACCTTCACCAAAAAAAATTTTTATGTGTTTTGTTTGTGGACTCCGCCTTGGCTGGACTATTGAGGATTTCTCAGGATATATTTTTTTCTACCTGGTTGTTAATGAAGCTGCTGCTTGCTGTGCCTGTGGTTGGTGCTGCCACTCTGCCGTCGTGTGTGTGGACAGTACAGACAGAACAGATTATTTTAGAACTCGTGCAACTGAAAAAGCAAAAAGTTTGTCGTTGGCTTCTTTGATTTGATTAATCTCTTTTTGAAGTCTAGTTATTAATTCAGTTTTCTCTCGGTAATTCCTCAATTTACTCTCCTCATCATCTCCCGTCAACCCGTCGTTGAGAGATACAGAGTTCAAATCTGCAGCGGAGAGGACTGTTGCAAAAATGTCCGACTGAAAAGCAGGATTGGATTTACGACAAATATCATCGTTTTTGTCATGTTGGTGCGTGAAATTATGCGGCATTAAAACAGGGTCTAAATTTTTTTTCAGTTTGAGATCATTCTCGAAAGATTTCGGAAAAACATTTGTTGTTGGTTGCTGTGTTTGTGTTGTTGACGTAGGTGTATTTTTAGGGTCAAAAAGAGATGGTGGTAATGGAACTATGCAGGCATTGGTCACCGCTCCTTTGTGAGTCAAAGTCCGAATACATTGTCCAGTGGAAGTATTCCATACTTTAACCGTATGATCATCAGAACCGGACACAAGAAACTGACCACTAGCAGAAACAGAGAGACAGGTAACACGTTTTTGGTGACCAAGGAAATAAAATTTACTTTTTTCCCCACATGTCTTGTTATTTTCAGAGGTTTTAGTTGTAGTAGTTTTCTTAGCCGAGCCCTGTGACAAATCCATAACGTAGATTTTCCCGCTGGTGCCACCGGCATAGAGCCGGTTTTCTGCCATATTCATTGTCACAGATAAAAGACTTTCTGAGAATTTTAAGCTACACAAAAGACGACCAGTCGCTAAGTCCCAAAACTTACAGGTTTGATCAAGGGAGGAAGACACAATTCGGGCCCGTATACCCCCTGCTCCAACGTGTATATCCGTAATAGGAAGAGAATGATCACGCCAGATGTATACAGGTGAAGGTTCTTTCCATTTCCCAAGATGGGTGTTACTATTTGAAAACGCTAAAATATCAACCATGGACCACACCATAACTAAATTATCTTCTCCTCCAGTAACAAATGTCAAGTTGTCAGCGAACTTAATGCATACGACATCTTGGTAGTGTCTGTGATTGACGTTTAGTAACCGACCTGTGGAAATAGACCAGATGTGGATTTTTTCGGCCATACCTGCAACACAATACAGACCGTCTGGGGATACGGCAAGTGAAGAAACTTTTGAAACAACTTCCATTCGGGTCGGTTGACATTGTCCATCTTTTTCGATGTTGTTTGACAACGGCCAGAATAGAATTTCGGCTGGATTGTGATTGGCTGAAACTAAAAAGTCTTTCTTCAACATACAGAGCCCTTTTGCTGTGCAGCCAGTAGTGCCCTTTTTGTAGTGGGTAAGCGCATTATTATTACCAGTAGTAGTGTCCATATTCCATACATAAATTGTACCAGACGTATCATTGGCGACATTGTTGCTGTTAATATCGCTGGAGATGATCACTTCATTCATCGCCTTCAGTATAGACATTTTCCGTAGATATGAAATATAATTTCTTTGTTCTTTCTTTTTCGTTCTCTGCAACAACGTGGTTTGTTCGGCGAGTGCGGTGACTATGGAAGAAAAACAACTTCCGGTTACGTTGGTAGATAATTTAGTTTTTTGAGTTATTTCCCTTGAAACTAGAGATAGTCATGGCTGTTAGTTTTTTTCACGTTCTCATAACATAATGTTTCTTTAAAAATCTACCAAAAATCAATTAATTATCTAATTAATATGAAATTTTCACCGATTATTAAACCAAAAATTATCTTTATAACGGTGTAATTTCCTTTTTCATAATCGATATTTTTTTTTATTTATTTTGTTGGAAATTAGTGAAAAAGTATTATTTTCGTATTCAAGACTTGTGATGAATTCTAAAAGTATTAATCAGACTATTTTCCTCATCAATATTATTTTCTTTCTCCCTTTCAGATGAGGTGCGATGAATTCTAAAAGTATTAATCAGACCATTTTCATCATCCATATTATTTTCTTTCTCACAACATTTTGTGTGAATCATTCTTCGGCCTTCCTCATGTGTCCTAAATTATTTTTAGATCAATCTTTTTTATTTATCTTTTTTTTTTAATTTAGTTTTCTTTTTCTTTTAAAGGAAGATTTTGTTTTATAGAATATACGAGACAACATAAACACATTATTAAAAAAACACGTGAAAACCTATTAGAAGATTCAACTAATACCCTTTGGAAAGGCATGAATCCTTGCATTCCTTCCAGTTATGGTTTAAATAGTTTATATTGTGTTATTGAAAAAATAAAATGTGTAGACAAAAGTAATGTTTACAAGAAATCATTGTTCTCGGCATTAAATTACCTAATTTTGAATGATAATAGCAATATAACAAGACCTTCTTTTGTGCAACTTTCCAAGGTTGGGTTTTTAGACCTCTTCTATTTCCTTTTGTTCTAGATGTACTCAACGGTTTGGGCTAGCCAGGATCTCATTCACTATCTGATGGCTGATCCAACTGGACCTCTGTCACAGTATAACCATTTTATGAGGTAAGAGGGATCACACCTTTAAATACCTTTCCTCGCCTGGTGTGTGAACAAGATAAATTTTTTTCCCTCTTGTTTTCATTTTTCTTGATCATTTTTATTTTTCAAGGGAATGGGACAACTAAGCAGATGTCTAACATTTACCCTTATTTTAATGAGTCCAACCAAGAGATCTTTTTAGGATTCTAGCCATTGTCCCTTTCAGTGCAATCTTCTTTTTCTTCTAGGGGATGGGACATCTACCCAGATGTCTAACATTTACCCTTATTTTAATGAGTCCAACCAAGAGATCTTTTTAGGATTATAGCCATCGTCCCTTTCAGTGCAATTGTTTGTATCTCACTTGCAATTGGTTCACCGGGTATACTTGCTAAGTATTTTTTGAAATTCTTTTTCATGGGCCCAATTGCTCTGATGATAATAAGTATAATTAAAACCTCTTTTAGTTCACAATTTCTTCTCATATCATACATAATGATGATAGGTATAATTGAAACTACTTTTAGTTTCCAATTTCTTTTCATATCATACATAAGTCCTTGGTATTTTGTTATCTTTTCCCTCTCAGCTCTGTTAAGCCCTACGTCATTGGGTACACTGACCGACCTCTATTATGGTCACTTTTTTATTCATTTTTATCTTATTAATTTTTTGTTCTGTATGATTCTGAATATGCTGTTTCAAACTTGAATTTCTTGAAAATGCTGATCCACACACTTGACAAGAAAATGGTTTCTCTCCAGTGTGCGTTTGCATGTGTACTTTTAAAATTGAATACTGAGAAAATGCAGATTCACATACCTCACAAGAAAATGGTTTCTCACCAGTATGAGTTCGCATGTGTGTTTTCAAATGTGAATTCTGTGAAAATGCAAACCCACAAACTTGACAAGTAAATGGTTTCTCTCCAGTGTGAATTTGAATATGTTGTTTCAAACTTGAATTTCTTGAGAATGAAGACCCACAAACTTGACAAGAAAATGGTTTTTCTCCAGTGTGAATTTGAATATGTTGTTTTAAACTGGAATTTCTTGAGAATGAAGACCCACACTCTTTACACAGAAATGGTTTTTCTCCTGTATGAATTTTAGTATGCTGTTTCAAAGTTGAATTTCTTGAAAATGCTGATCCACACACTTGACAAGAAAAGGGTTTCTCCCCAGTATGATTTCTCATATGAACTTTTAGGTGTAAATACTTTGAAAATGAACATCCACAAACCTTACATGAATATGGTTTCTCTCCTCTATGAGTTCGTAAGTGTTGTCTGAATTTAGAATTCTCAGAAAATTCAGAGCCACACACCTGACAAGAAAACTTTTGATCTTCAGTGTGTGTTCCCATTGTAGATTTAAAGTTGAACCTGAAGAAGTAGGTTTTGCAGGAGGGAAAAGCAAATATTTTTCTATTGTAGTTAGTGTTGGGATGATTCCTAAATTTTGTCCGATTCCAATACCAATTCCAATTCCAGGAAAATGTTGATTAACATGATAACGTGGCTTTGTTCATTTAAGAATGAACAAGATGTTGGAAGA
>JAYKTE010127083.1:0-13340 GCA_036873565.1 Xipholeptos notoides | reverse complement strand
TGATTCGTAATCTCATCTAATTATATATATATATAATTAATTATATATATATATATATATATTGAGGTAAATATTATCAAAAATTCAGAGATATGAATAATACTGTTCTGTAGTTCTTTCAAATACAATTTAGTCTTAAAGATAAGCTATATCATTGGCTTTGTGAGTCATCGTCATAAGTGTCAGCTCTGATCCAGCGTTTGGCGAACTATCTTCTTCCGCTTGGATCTGTTTCGGGCTCTATCCTATAACTACTGGGCATGTCCAAGGTCAGAATTTTGAGGATTTATGAGTAAATAACCATAATTATTGAGATTTCATAAAATTTGCACAATACACTTTTGAAATCAATATAATTCCAGAGTTTATAATGATTTTCAATTTACAAGTTTAACCCTTCCTTTCCTTTGCCTCAAGAATTTTTTTTTATTCCTTTACTCAAATTTATGATTTGAAAGGATACTTCTCCATAGAATTCAAATATTATTTTCTTTAATATTTTTTCTGGGTGTTATTTTATGCTGCTGGGATAATAATTTTCATATCATAGAGTAAAAAGCTTTTTTTTTCTTATCTCACTCCAAGTAAAAAATATTTTGGTACCAATAAGTTTAAAAAAAAACAAAAAAACAAAGCCTGTATGGGCATTGTTCATTTTTTACTCAAGCATTTGACTTGAGTAAGTTAAGAATATTCTTTGGCTCTGTGCCATTCTCTATTCACACCTTTTCTAAATGGTTTTCACTTTTAATAAATTGTTTCCAACATTTTTAACTCATTAAATTTTTTTTTCTATGGACCTTCCTTAATCTTTTTTATTTATAGACAAAGTCCTTCCATTTTTGTGATAACCGCCCATAATGAAATTATCATAAAGGACTTTTTATTTGAGATATCAGCAGCAGCATCATTTCTGTAGTTTTTTTGCGGTGGGGGGGGTCATTTTTCCTGTGCATTCATTCATCTACCAAACTTGCCAATACACTTTTGTGACTGTATGACCCTAAACTGGGAATCATTACCTTAGTTTTTTTAATATTTTTTTCCCTACTTCCACAGTTTTTTTTTATTGACTCTTTTCAATTTGTTTATTGTGCTGCTGCCCAGCCAACCCTTCCCATAATTCATCACTGGTTATTAGTACCATGTTCCCTCCATTTTCAAAGCTCTTAATTCTTTATTCTCACATATATACAGTTTTCCTAGTAAATTCATCATCCTGGAATATCTATACATACACACACATATGTCAATTAGAATAGTTTTGTTTTAAATTTTTAGGTTGATTAGATTTCAAGATATACTTATAATCTTATGAAGAGGATAATACAATTATTTAAAAGAAAATCTGGTATGAGAGCTCAACATGAAATAAAACCATAGAGCAGATAAACACAGAAAACATACAAAACGATTTTAAATCTGTTATAAATTTATTTCAACCAATAATAGCAACCATTTCAGACTGTTATAGACATATTTATTATAAAAATATATCAGTCTAAGTAAGGAGGCTGTGATTTAGGAATGATTTGTGAGTCTTTTAATAAATAATTCCCATCATCTAAAATGTTTTTTAAAATCTGCCTAAGAGTGCAGGACTTTTTAGATTTCTGGTATGTTAGACTTTTAGCTGCTAACAGTCTATTTGGGTGCAGAATCTAGTAACACTACATGAGTTTGGGTTATGTTAAGACCACATGAGTCTCAGCTCTGCTAAGGGTGTATAGGTTCATTTGTTGATTTTAGTCTCTCATTCATTCGTAACCAATGTAGGTACCCTGATGGTATGTGACATCTTAGTGATTGCATGTGTGTATGTATATCTCTATTTATATATATATATATATATATATGAATATACAAGTTTATATAGATAGTGTGTAGATATATCAGGTCTGCAAAATTAAAAGGGAAAAAGGTATGTATTTACTACACCATCAGCTTTCTGAAAAGCATTTGTTTTGACTATATTATGTCACAGTGTCACACCATTAGTGCTTCTTTTGTGTGTGTGTGTCTGTTTGAGTGTATTTGTTGCCATTTGAATGAACGAGAAACATGTGGAGGTGTTAATACCAAAATACTTGTTTTTTTTCTGTTTTTTATTTTGTTTTGTTTTTTGCACAGGGAGAAAAAAAACTATAAAAACACAAGAATATTTTTTGTTCATCATTTTAAAATTTGAGGAACTGTTTTCAAACAATAATATTTTTCTTTAAATTAGGGGTTGAGAGTAAACCAATGTAATACTTTATTTATCTCTTTCTCTATCTCTCTTTCTTTGTCTCTCCCCTCCTCTCATTTGAAGAAAAGAAATTAATAAAAAAAATCTAAAAAAAAACTTGTGTGTGTAAAAACCAATCTGTACAAACATCTGCCGTTCGATATCATTAAAATGGCTTTTGAACAGAAAGACGAATGGATATCTCGTTATTTGTATGCTTTATTATTCTGATCATTTTTAAAATATATTAACCAGCTTAATTTTCTCTCTTAATCTCTTCTATCTATTCCCCATTCTCTCTCTCTCTCTCTCTCTCTTCTTGTCTCTCCCTTTCACTACCTCACTCACTTTATCTTTCTTACATTCACTTCTGCCTCTCTTTTCTCTTATGCCCTCTTCTACATATTTTCTTTTACACTTCTTTTTTTCTCTCTTCCTCCTTGTCTCTTTTTCATTCACTCTTTTTCTTATTATTTGATTATTGCTTTCTATTTTTGAAACAAGCTTATTTTAGTTCCTTTTTATGTACTTTGTTTTGTTTTTTTAGATAATTAGTTATTACTATGTATAAATTTTCTCTTTATTGTCCTCATCTCAGTTTTTGATACATCGTCAATTTCTATATCATTTGGATTTTGTAAAGTCTTTATTGTTTAATTGCATAGTAGAAATGACAGTAAATAAGTTTTAAAATTCAATAGCGTTCACTTTTGGACAATTGGTTTGGAGACAGGTATAAATACCCTGATTCCTTTAGAAGCAGAATTGTACAACTGTTCTAACAATCTGTTTACATAAATCACTTGTCTATGAAAAGGGTATTACCATTAAAAGATCAACAAAGGTTGATATGCTATTAGATGAACCAATCAAACTGAACCTGGATCCTACACAGCATCATTTAACAGGATTCCAACCCACCCCTCTGATTAGAAGTTAAAACCAGTGAGTAAAGCGGTCACCACCCACCCCATCTCTCCCACATGTCAAAGAAAAGAATCGAAAGAATGGTTGCGGGACATGACAAAGATTAACATCTTTTAAAAGTGCATTATTCACTTATTGTAGGCTGACTAATGCTAACCAATCTATATTTAGATACTTCATTAACCTTAACAAAATTGGAACTAATCTAATATGTAATTACATAATGTGTATGTATGTATGTATGCATATGCTTTGAACTTTGATCAACTCAAAAACCAAATGAAATAGTCAACATAAAATAGATGAGATTAAGAATCAATTCATTTCTGAAGCCCAAGCCTTGTACAAAACATTCAGTTATGGCATAATACACTACCATCATTCAATTGCTTTGGTGTTGTAATGAGCATTACTTACAAGAATTCCAGACTTAAAGGGCATTTGAATTTCTAAAAGGGGAAACATAAATCAATTGATTAAATGCCTTTTTAAAACTAATGTATTTTTTAACACAAACTTTATAGAACAACTTTCACTGACACACATACACAGAGCCAACTTTAGAGAAATAGAAAGAAAGTTTTGTTAGGTGATTTTGGAAGTATAGAAGTCTGTTTAATTTACAAATTAGTACTAAATAATAATAAGATTGTTAATTTTTAAATTCTTATAATTGAATCTAACAATTCCAACATTAAGACAACTGAAATATAAAGAACACATTTTCTGTTGTTATTATCAAACACATAACATTTTATATATAAATATATATATATATACAAATGTTTTTGGGTACAAAATTTATATAGTTTTGAAAATAAGAAACAAATTACTTCTTGAGGCCCTTTCGACCAATATCTCATCAGGAGAAATCGTTGGTATATGTTTTTAAACTATATTTGCGAAAAAGAGTAAAGAAAGGGAAAAGGCCAAGGGGGAAAATATACTTTAAATGAATAAATAAAGAGTGTATACTAGTTGCAGTCTTAACATTTAGATTAAAAAGTCAATTGGGTTGACGGAAAGGGAGACACATGTAAAATTTTAATTGAACGAGAGAGGGGAAATATGTATAATTAAAAAACAAAGCAACATTAAATCACTTCCCCCAGCAATTCGAGAATCTTGATAAACTCCTTCTGCTGGCCCAAGGAGGGCTTCCTAAAAGAAATAGAGACTGATTCCAAGAACCTCAAATGATTCTTGGAATCAGCTCTATGAGGGACTGAGAACCACTTATTGTTATAAGACTTGGCACATGCAGGATTTTCAACCAGGCGTTGGCCAATGGCAGAGTTCATTGTTGAACAGGGGATGTGCCCAATACTGTTCACTTTGCCAAATCTTATTTTAGAAGGTACATGCTGACTTACCCTTGTCTCCAAATGTAAAGAAGTTCGCCCCACATAGCCAGCAGCACACTGGCAATTAAACGCATATACAATATAACTCAATTTGATGTAGGGCAAACTATCTTTAAGAGACGATGGACAAGCAGAGTCTTCAAAATACAGCACAATTTCACAGATGGAAAACAATTGGAAACTGTCTGATTAGTGCGTCTGAGCATAGCCTGGCTCTTGTCTCCAATCCAAGTAATTTTTAAATACTCTGGGCATCTAGTGGGCCCTTGGAAAACAGGAGAATAAAATTGTTCAACATTTTTGTCCACATAATGCTGAATAAAATCATCCTGGAAGTATTTTAATTCAGCATCCAGTCTATATGGGGAACAAATCCTGAGAGGTCTATGAACTAGGGTTTGCACCAGGCCAACTTTTCTAGATAAAGGTGCAAATGAAACCCAGTTCAAATATAAGCCCATAAAGGTAGGTTTACGATAAACACTAGTGGTGAAACCTCCTCTACCACGCTCAATCATTTTCAACCTCCATAGTAAACAATAAAGTATTGTGTACAGAGTTGAGCATGTTGAAAAACTCAATGGCTTTACTCTTGGAGGGAAAGGTAGCAAAGATGTCATCCACATATCTAAAATATATAGAGGGTCTGCAACTCTTGCTAAACTAAACCGATTCATAATAACCCACAAAAATGTCAGCCAAAGTGGAGCCCAGGGGACTGCTCATCTGGACACCATTTATTTGGCTATACATAATATTGTTAAAACTGAACTTGTACATATAGCTAACAATTCCACTAAAATGTCTGTAGGGAACGGAGTAAAGTTACTACCATATAGAGAGTTGGCAATAATATTAATAGTTTCTGTTAGAGGAACATTAGTAAATAGACTGAATATATAAAACGAGCACATATAACCAGTATCAGGACATAGTTGAACTTTACGTAAATGGTCAACAAACGAGAATGAGTCTGATAGACAATATTTGCTATACAAACCATGAATGGGTTGTATGACTGATAACAACCAACGAGCCAAAGCATGCTGGACCGATCCTACCATGGAGAGGATGGGTCTTAATGGGACGTCTTTTTTATGAATTTTAGGAAGACCATATAGCCTAGGTCTAGTTGGGCCTAATCGCATCATACACATCTTTAGGGAAATAACCTTTCTTGTGCAGATAGGACACAATAGACGTTATTGAATTTTAACTTCGATCTTGCAAGTATTATCATAAGTTTCAACTGGACCAATCTTTTGAAACTTGAGGGGGTCGTTCAGAATGTCCATCCTTTTCTGAACATAATCATCATGGTTAAGCAGCACAACGCCAGCACCAACCCAAGTTAAGCACGAAGCCATTTTTTTTATGTACTCATCCCTAGGGTTTTGAAATCAGTGTAGCCCTTCACCTAGATGAATTACTCTCCCGAGTTAACCAGCCAGTCTACAAACTTATTGGATTTCAACGACTTAATAGTCTTGAAATGAGTACTTAAACAAAATCACCAAGACGATCGGGAATCACTATAACGAAGAGCAAGGTTAGATTTTGTCCCCAACATTCTGGCTAAGCCGAATATATATATATATAACCTATATATATATATATATATATATATATATATATTCAGACAAGTTTCATTAAAAAGAATTTTAATTTTCTTTTTTAACATTTTTAATTTGATTTTTTCTTGTTTTAATTAATATAAATTTAAGTAGGCTGCAAAAGTCTTTAATTTGGGTATGAGGTAATTTAATCAATTGTAAGAAGTCTTGGTGTGAAATCCCTTCTTGATGTGGTTTGTTGATATAAAGTAACATTATATCTATGGTTGATATATATATGTTCATTAAAAAAAGAATGAAAAAGGAGAAATGTATGTTGAAAATATAAGAAATAAAAGGATAAATTCGATACCTCTATGCTTCCAAAATCTCTAAACAAAATTTTGTCTTTTTGAATTTATCTTTACTTGAGAATATGAGGAATGTGTGTGTGTGTGTGTGGGGGGGGTAAAAGGTTACATATGAAACTACTAACAGTCTATGTAGATATCCTATCATTGCTATAGTCATTATGAACATATTAGAAAAGTGATTTAATAGAATCATCATTTCTTTTTTATAGATATCAATAAGAAAATTTTAAAGTTATAGCTCAAAATATTGTTAAAATTTAAGAAAAAATTATTGAACAAAATCCATGTTTAATTGATTGTTGAAATGTAAAAAAAAATTGTTCATTTCAATCTGCTATAAGAAAAAAAAAAAAAAAGAGCCCTGCCCCCACTCAAAGTTCTATTGATGAAGTAATGCATTGAACATCATTGAATGAATTTATTGATAGCCTTCCAATACTTTTTTCTGTTAACACTTAATGTTGTTACATAATCCACTTTCATACAATTTGCTCACTTTTTGCTGACTACCAAGAGAACAAAAACAAAAACATAGAAGAAAACAAAAGAGAGATAGAGAAGAAGAAAATAATTTTTTTAATGGGAATAAAAATTTTGGATTTTTCAACTGGAAAGAAAAAAATATCCCAAACATCATTTATTATTATTATTATTATTATTATTATTAATTTCTTTTCTTCTAAAGAGGATTTTTAAAAAGTTGTTTTTATTCAATAATAATAATCTTCATGATAGAGATCCAAATAAGATGCTCAAGAAAAAAAAAGAACAGACACAAAAACTGCAAAAAGGTGTTAACTTACTGTAAAATATTTTAGCCTTCTCTCTCTCATGCTATTGTCATGATTTAGAACCAAAACAAATAAGAACAAAAATAATCACTTTAAATGTTACATTGCTTTGTATGGTATATAAATGAGCTTTGGCAAATGAATATGGAATGTAAATGTGCTATTTGTTTTTTCTTTAAGGATAGGATAATATATTTTTTTAAATAACAGTTTGTGATGAAGTGAGTTGAAAAGTGGTTTCTTTGGTTTATTGTTTTTTCTTTATTTGTATGTTTGTGAAAAGGAAAGTTGGAAGTATATATATATATATATATATATATAAAATTAAGAAAACAAACAAAATACTTAAGGATATTTGTTTATATATTTGAGATGTGTTTCGATAATTCATGCTTTTTACAGTTTCCGATAAAATGCTTGATATTGATGATTGAGTATCAATAGTTAGAACAGACATTATGTCAAGAGCTTATGGTGACTGTCAATTTCTTACATCAGACCAAAGTTCACTAAAGGCAATTGAATGTGTTTATGCTAACTATATACTTTATATAAATATATATATGTGTGTGTGTGCGTTTCAGTTGATGTGTTTGTTAGACCTTTTCTGGTGCTACTTTTTCATGTTAAAGATAAGTCAAACCTGAAAGAGGTTGGGGTTGCATAAGCTTATGGATAAAAAGATCAAGTTGAAAGAAAATGGGAAACTAAATGATGTAGATTCTATGGTGTGTTTAATGTACACATATGAGAGTGTGTGTGTGAGAGAGAGAGAGAGAGTAGAGAAATGAGATATCCACCAAAGAAAAGTCCTGACAACACAATTTAACTTCAGCCCAAAAGTTATATATATAAATAATGAAATTATTGGGGATGGGAGGTCTGTTTATGATTTTTTAATATTAATAAAACACTAAGAGCTGCTTTAAATTTTTATATTTCTTTACACTATTTAAGATGATTAGAAGAAAATGGGTTTCTTTTTATAATTCTAATTTCAAAGTAAGTATTTTTTCCCAAAGTGTATTTCACTTTTTAAAAAGGGAATTCACATTTCTTTCAAATTATAATAGAGAATGGCATTCTGGATAAAAAAACACTAACCAGTTTAACATTTTGGAAAAATCAACATTTAAATAGTAAACCCACTCCAAAAAATAAAAATGTGTTAAGAAATATAGATTTCTGATTTTTTCATTGATCCTAGAATTGCACTCATTAAAAAAAATCTAGAGGGGAAGTATCACATCTTAGCCAACTTAGAGTTGTTTTTGAATCTCATAATTTAAAATAAATATCCTAGAATCAACCAAACATTGTTCCGTCAATATTAAATATGAATGTTTACATAAATAGATTGGTATTCCACCACCTCAGCCAATGTTAAAAGCAGAAAGAACCATACAATTCTAAATGAATTGAAAGACTGGAAAATAATTTCTTAAATAGTTTAATCTAAAAACGTTTATTTGTTGATTCTTGTTCACCAAAATTGAAAGAATGATTTATAGAAATAAATAAACAAAGTAAAAATAATCTAAAAAAAAAAAAAAAAAATCAATTGAAAAATTAGGTAATTTTTTGTAGAAAATTGGCCATTTATTTTACTTTTTCGTATTTTT
Organism: Xipholeptos notoides; assembly: GCA_036873565.1. NCBI lineage: Eukaryota > Metazoa > Mollusca > Cephalopoda > Idiosepiidae > Xipholeptos > Xipholeptos notoides. Next base: position 4,482 of record JAYKTE010127083.1, on the reverse strand, counting down.
GGTAAAAGAAATAGTTTTAAAAGAGCTGAAGAAGAATCTTGTGATGATTAAGTTCCCTTTATGCCATAAAAAACAATAATACAAAAATTAAAGCAATAATTCAGTTTTGAATCAGCTGTATATAATAGTAAAAATCATGTATACATCAAAACCTCACCAATGATTTCAACCTAGCTCACACTTACCACCCTTTGTACATATAGATTTTCATTAACTATCCAACAACACTTTTAAGGAGGTACCTATAGCTTTTTTCTTTTTTAATTACATTTGTACGAAGTTCAGCTAGGGATTACAAATTTATTTTTATTGCTACTTTTCCAGGATATATATTTTTTCTCAAAAATAAGATAAAAATGAGGTACAATTTGCTTTTTATTTTCAAAATGCTATTAAGCATTTATGATTCTGAAAATTATTCTGACACCAAGCCTAGGGAGAAAGACTGAGATTGAAGCAAGAAGTTTTTGTGATTGCAGTAAAAAAACAAATATATGGAAGTGTTTAGGAAAAGAAGAAGAAGCAGACGCAGATGAAAGAAACAAAGCAGAAAACCTCAATTTTGATGAAGTTATCATAAAATCTTTTTATTAGGGTTAGGGATATTCTTGGGATAATTTGTTTTATGTGATACCAACCTTTATTATCTACAGTAATTTTCCTATGGAAATGCTTTATTTTTGTAAATGAATTCTCAAAAGAACTAAAGTACAATTTAACTGATAGTTAGAGCGAAAGAAAAAAAAAGAGAGAAAATTTATATCTTGGAGCCCCAAATGTGAATAGATAGACAGATTTAACAGTTTCAAAATCAAAGCTTTTACTACTACAACCTTGAACCTACAACCATAAAACTTTTTCTTAGAGAAAAAAAATCCTTTTTCATTTTGAGTTTCTAAAATTAATTCAGAATTTTAGTTTTATTTAAAACTAACATTCTTTCGGGTTTGATTTTAGAATCTCAAAATGAAAAAGTATTTAACATATTTCAGTGAAATATAATTGCAATAGTCATTGTAGAAGTTGTTTAAGTATTTTATGAACATGCCTTTTTTTGTTTTTCGGAATCCTTGGGGTGGGGCTTAATAATTTGTACAACCATACAACTGTTGTCTTCATCCTTATCATTGTTACCTTCACAACGGTCATGGTTAACAGAACGGAGCCCTGTGGTTTGAACAAAAGGTTTTAAGTTTGAAATTCTGTGACTCCTCATTACGACCATAAAGTTCCTGAGTTCGATCACCTGAAGACAGCTAAAGGGTTCATCAGCCAAAACGTGAATGTAACAATAAGAATGAGGATAACAATCCGAAAAATAGTTGTACAAATGTTTTTTTTGTTCGTTGTTCTTTAGCATATTAACTATAATGGCCATTTACTCTAGTATAAAAAATAGCTATCAAATTATAGAAAGATACCTACTAATCTCTAAAGAAAGACAGACTTACTTTTATTCCTTCATTCGCTAGATTTATAAGATTTTGAAAATATATTTTATATTGAAAGATACAAAAAACTATTCTTTTTTTAGTTTGAGTAAAATGTTAAATTGAATTCATACATAGTAAAAATTGTTTTTCATTCAGTTAAAAAAAAAAAAACTATATATGTAAAATATGCTTTATTATAGGCTGTTTTTTTTCTAGAAAGTAGAAATGAATATATTTATTTACTCATTGATAGATTGTATCATGTCATCATTATTCAAATTATTCTATTTTCATTTGTATCTTCACAATATTTTTTATTTTGGTTGTTGCTTAATACTTTCAAACGTGCTTAAAAAAGCAGAGTTATATTTGAGAACAAATTGAGCAAAAATAAGCCAGACATTCAATTTATGAGAGAAAAAACATCTCAAAAGACAGATATTAAACCCAAGTGTAATTTTTTAAAATACAATTCTAATTGCCAAGCTCAGACAATAAAAATGAAAGAAATATTTCAAAAACAGCAGTTGATTTGTATATAAAAAATATTTTCAATTCATTTATGCTTGCTAAAAAGAAAAAAAGAAATATTAATGCTATCAAATGTAACAGATTTTTGGTTGAAAGCATCTAAATTTCTATTTTAGAATATAATTGAAGATTATATAAATTTTAGTTACCAAATTTACGAGAAATAGAGTAAAAATTATAGAATTTTAACATTTTCATGTTACAGTGGTTTTAACCTTATTTCCCACTGTGGAAACAATAAAAATAAAGATATTTAAAAGAAATATAAAAGATATATCTAAAAAATTATTATTACAGAACCATGAAGACATTTTTTTAGTATGACATGAAATTATAACATATGTATATAAATACAGATGTGACTGTATAAGAAAAACATATTCAAATCTATCAATATATACTTATTATTTGTATCAAACATAACGCATATAAATGTTAATGTATAAAATAATTCATGTTGTTTTATTAAGTTTTATGATCAAGGGAAAAGAAATAATACATAACTATTCAATAGCTAGAGCAAAAAAAAATTGAATGGACAAGAACAGAGATATTAACTATGATTAACTAAGTTAACAAGTCTTTATTGATTCAAATAAACCAAAATGTTTTGTCACTTATGTAAAGAAAATCTTGTCTATTTTGACAATAATCAAATACAGGTATTTTATAAAAAGAGGATATACTAATATGAAATGAAGATATTGTTACTGAATTTGTAAACAATAACACTTAGTTTTTTGTTGCATATAAAATCTAATAAAAATAAGTGGTTGTTTTTTAATTAATTGAGAAAAATCAAAACCAAAGTTTAAGTTAGCTTTATGGGAAAAAAAAGATTATTATTTTTCAATAGAAAATGAAATAATAAAAATAATGTTAATTTAATTGAATAGAAATATCATTTTTTGTAGGACTAAAAAACATTTTCTTTTATCATAAAAATTTGAATTAAAAAAAAAGTTAATCAAATAAAAAATTCTAGTAGTTAAATTATAAGATTTTTTAATTGTAGAAACATGGCAAAACGATATTAGCATTGTAAAGTTTATATTAAAATGTTTTATGATGTAAGTAGATTTCATTTTATATTTTGGAGATATCTGGACTACCTAATCTTTTTATTATATATCTTCATTTTATATACTTGAAATCTCATAGTTGAGTTGAAATAACAATTTGGGCAATGTTGAATGAATACACGATCAATTTATGTTTTTGTTGAAAAAATTGAGTCTCCTGTAAGAATAATAAAATAAACTCTGTTTTAAAGACATGTTATTCACTCAATTTAAATATGACAACTGTATGTTAATCTGTATTGATTAAAAATCTGACTTTGAACTACTAGGACATTCATTTTGTTTTTCCATTATATTTCTGATTGTGAAACATAAAAAAATTCAAATAACTGAAAAAAGAAACACTAAGAGAGACCCATAAAAATATTTGAATTCATTAAAACCATATCATAAGGAGAGAAAAAGTTAAATGGCATGTATATACCATGGATGATTTCTTATTAAAAAGAAGAAAGTCTTATGTGATCTGCCTAACAAAAAATAAACTGTAAATGTCATAGGTGAAAAAACTTGTTACAATGGTGCATATTATTCTTAATAAAAAAGTCTAACACACACACACACATATATAAAATGGCATTTTTGATAAAAGATATATTTTGTCTTGGTAGTATCTTTTTGATCCTTTCTAATTTCATGAGAAGCCTTATTATTATTCTTGGATTAAAATTGTTGATAAATTAGCTATATTTCTAAGTCCAACTTCGTGGGCAGTTGTTGATCATATGTTAATTTTATTATCATTGTTATATTATCATCACACAATGAACATATGATCAACAACTACCCATAAATTTGGATTTGGAATGATAAGAAAATACTGGGAAATATAGCTGATTTATTAACAATTTTAATCCAAGAATAATAACAAGGGTTATCAAGAAATTAGAAAGGATCAAAAAGATACTACCTAGGCAAAATAGGCCTATTTTTTATCCTCACAAATGCCATTTCATACATATATATTTTTTCATATGAAGTTTGGCACCATCCATGCTTTAAGAACAGGTGGAAAATGAACAGAATGTTTGCTGTATTGCAAAGTCCAGTGCTTAATATTAATAAATATAGCAATTATATTGTATATATGCTCAACTACTACCAGGGTTTTAATACAAGATGTGTCTCATCAGGTAGTCTGGTTGAATGTGTGTTGTTATTTTAAAAAAAAATATTATTTAATAATAAAAGAAAAAGAAAGAAGATTTTTACCACATTTTTCAAATTTTGTTAAAATGAATAGACAACAGAATAAAAAAAATTAATCAAAGTATTATAAAATCAACAAAAAATCTTAATCAAAAACACTGAAGTGTCATAACTAAAGACAACACACAAATGTGATCTGACACCCTAGAACAAGTTAAAAACAATCACAACACAAACCATCACACATTCAATAAAACTACTTATTGAGACACATTGGGTGTTGAAAC
>JAYKTE010126972.1:0-13345 GCA_036873565.1 Xipholeptos notoides | reverse complement strand
CTTGAGAAACATTTGAAATTATGATATTTATTGGTTATGTATTGAATATCCTTGTCATTTCTGCAGCTTGATTTTGCTTTATTTTTTGCTTGTAGCTAGAAGAGGTTATAATATATATCTAAATGTGTGTGTGTGGAAAAAATATATATGCACACATTTTCTTTTTTTATTCAGGTCTTTATTAAGTTTGAGCTAGACTAAGATAGAAGATCAAATTACAAAATCATGACAAAAGATTTTTCTAGACATGACTGGCATTTTAGGTTTTCAATAAACATGGGTTCCAATGAACATCCTTTTTCTTTTCTTGTAATCTCATCTTCCATACAAGACAACTGTAGAACCCAACTTGTCAGCAAGATAAAAAGATATAAATCTCTGAGAATTGTCAATTGGGCAGAAAGAAAAAGTAATATCTCTTTTATTCATGGATCAATTTTCTTTCCTTATTGTCACATCAAAGAATCACCATAAGAATAAGAAAGTGACTGACTTGGTTGATAATTGGAATGCAAAGACAACTGTGTTTGGTGATAGGAAAAACAATAAACAAATGGGTAAGCTGTCTTGAAAATAATGTTTTGTACACTCAGATGAATGACAAGTTTTATAAACTATGTGGATACCAGCAATTTAATCATGAACAATGTCAAGAAACCATCAAAAATAGTTGACAAATGTCATAAAATTAATTTGAGAAGATTCTAAAAAGAGTTGCAGCATTTCTTGGTTAGATTGTCTAGAGTAAGAGAAAAACTATCAAGTTGGGTGTTATATATAATGATTTGTATGTAAAAAACAATACTACTATTATTTGTTCTATCAATTTATCCATCTTAATTTATTTTGAATTAATAAAGCTAGTTATCAACTTTTTCTAAATGCAATTGAGAAACAGAAAAACAAAAATAAATGAAGCCACATATTTTTTGTTTATTTAGTATCACTAACTCACTTCATACTGAAGAAGTTTACCATTTCTCTAATTGTAGTCCAAAAATGCATCTCCATTAACAGAAATAATTTTTAGTGATTTATTAGTCGACAGAAAAAGGATATACATAATATTTATAAACTCTTATTTAAGATTATGATAAAAAATTGATTATGCAATCTTGTCATTATATTATTATTAAATAAATGGTTTATCAGACTCCTTGAGATGAGCCTTGATAATTTTTACATCTATTTTTTGGACTTTTTTCAAGTTCAATCAACTGAAGAAAGTCACAGCGTTCACGAGCTGAAATATAGTGGAGGCAAAATAAGTAGGAGGACATAAGTTAAAAAAGTAGATTAATAAATGAATAATTGTTGTATTTAGCTCAACTTATACAACTTACACAGGAACTTCCTTTAGAAATATTAATGGATAATTTTGTTAGATCTGTACAGAACAAGATATGTTCCCCAGAATTAAACTTTGAATTGAGGTTTCTTGAAGCATCCGGAAATGAAATTCTATTCAATGAATGAGAGTTGATCTTTTCCTAAGACATTGGCTAACAAGATAAACACTCTAATTTTCATCTTGCACAGAAGGTATGAAAACAACCCCCAAACATGGGTTGAATAAAACTGTTTTTGTTTTTTTGTTGTTTCTTTAAAGAATACTTCCACATAAAGGTTTACATTAGTTTAGATGAATGATTATGGCCTCACGAATGAAGAACTAATAAAGGTTGATGTGCTATAAAATAAAAAAATCCTAAACATTTTGAAAAATTTCCTTATTCAGTTATAATGCTATTCTTATTACATCATCTGATAGGAATTGAATATAAGACTCAATACTTCAAAAATATTTTGATCACTGAAAAAAAGCAACAAAAACTATTCAAATAAAAACAAAAACTTTTTTCTTATTTTTCAATCTTGAGCAACAACATAATCTAGTTTAGTGGTAAATGCCAATCAAACTGCAAGTTGAAAATATATGACTATAAAGTGGAATTTTAGATTAAAGATTTGCTACCTTATGTCATATATCTATGAACCAATTGACAGCTATATCCTACTGCAAGCAGGGGATTGCTATGAAACACTCATTCTCCATATATTTCCGTTCATTTGTCTTGGTAGACTCTGTGCAAAATTAAATAACTCCTCCATGCTAATATATATATATATATATATATATATATATATATATGGGTATTTATTCATGCACTGAGGTACAAGTTTTGATATAAATAAAAATATCTTGATACTAGAATTTTCTTTATCAGTATAACTGTTTCTTTGACGATCTTCTGGATTTGATTCAATATTTGGACTAAATGCTATCAATAAGAACAGTCAATATTTGTCTTTGGATTGATCTTATATTAGGAAGTAACATTCCAGAAGATAATTTGAATACAAAGAAACATTTGTCTGGCACAGGGCCAATTGACAAGAAACTAGGTAGAAAGATTGGATTGTGTTACTTTCTTACTTGTTAGTGTTTTCTTGCTTTGATATATTTCATAAAATATTCAATTCCATGTATAGATGCCACATTTCTAAAACATCTTAAGTTTCTGAATTAGGACTGATACATTTTTACAGATTTGATTGGATAGATTTCTCTGAAATTTTGATACAAAGTTATTTATATCACTTGTCTTTTATCTTATTAACTAATTTTCTTAACATAGTTGTTAATATGATATGATGCTGTTTTCATCTGATGAAATCTTTTGTCAAATGTAGTGGATATAAAATTATAGAGAACAGTTCAAACCCCTGCCATCTATAATTTTCTCTTTCTAATCGTATCTTTGGAAATGAAGAAAGGATGTGCTTAATATAATGTAAACATTTTTGATAAATGCATCAATTATTTTTTAAAGTAAAATTTAACACCTTCAGCTTTCATTTTTTTAATTTGCATTTATTTCCTAAAATTGAATTAAAAATGCAAATGCGACTTAAAAACAGATCAAACAAATCTTATTTTAAGTGATGATCAAGATCTTATATTAATAAAATTCAAAGCAATAGGTTTCTGATAAACTGAGCACAAACAGAAAAGAATAACTATTTCAGTATTAAAAAAAATTAAGAATGACTCTTATTTAATGACCAGAACTATCTTTTTAAAAACACAATCTCAAATATATGTTTGTATAACAGATTTTTAGAAGTATAGTATCTGAACTAATTAACCATATTTTGGCTTTGGAAAGTATGTTTATTCAATTAATTATGATTCTGGAGTATGAGCAGTTGTATAGTAGTAACTTTAGTGAAGACTTTCACTTAAATATAAGGTTATTCATGACTTCGTAGTATAGTTTAGTTCACTAATTCAATATGGCTTTTGATGAATTGTAGTTTTTTTATAACTTTCCAAAAATTAATTCACAAAGTATTTTTCAACAAACTCCATAAAAAGTGTTCCTGCTTTAAATGACTAACAAGATTTGTGTGTTAACAAAACAAGGATACCAAATAAAAGTAAAAATGAAATGGATAACAATAGTCTGATAAATAATTAATTATATCAAAGAACAAAAAGTCAAATCTTAGTGCAAAGGGAAATACTTAAATGACCTTTCTTGGACTTGTATATCCAATATTTTCTGAGGTTTACTTGACAATAAATTATCTTCAATAATGCAGATGCAAAATAATTTCCTTAGGCAAAGAACATAATTCAGTTACATTTTGTGTTTCTATAATTTTTTTTTCAACTGGCTGGAGCTCGGAATATTAATATAAAATATTTTCCATAATACAATTTCTTCCTGTGTGCTGTATATTGCTGACCAGTTTTTAGAAGAAAAATATTTAATTTATTTCTTTACAAGCACATATAGATACATAGAAAAATCAATAAAGGAATATATAATCGGAATGATGTGACATACAAATGCTGGGTTTATTATCCCTTAAGCTTACTTTAATATAACTTCAAACACTGTTCAAATTATTTTTGTGTTTACTGTTGAGTAAATACCATTGGAAAAGTTGGCAATCTATTTAAAACTCTATTTCTCTCCCTCTCTCTCTCTCTCTTTCATCTGTAGGTATATTAGCTTTGTAAATAGAGATGCTGAACTTTAAAATGGCTTTGTAGCTAATTACTAGGGCTGTGACAATATGCTTTTATTAAAGAATATTCTTGTCACTGCCCTACTTGTTATTTTGCGATTTTACCATTTCTGGCTGTTGCCGGACAATTCCACACAAGTCCATCCGAATGTCTGGCTTTTCTGTTTAACCCCATAGGTTTGGCAGGTGCTGGTGTTATTTACCCCCCTAAAGAAGCTGCAGCTTCTAAGCTATTATTGAGGAATTCCATGAAATTGGTGAAGGTCCATCTCCTACCCTCAATTTCTTCAATTGTTAATATATGGTTAACAATTTTGATTCTCATGGTCTTCAGACTACCACACAGAGATTTGTTTATAGTGGTGAAGGCTTGTGTGGCACCATCCACACTTTTGGAATTGCTGATAACACACAGTTAGCGCAAGGTATGCCGTAGACTACATGAGCAATAGATGTCAGGTTTTATTTCAGAGTTTTCCTTCTAGATGTCCGTCTTACCAAAGACTAAGGGTGCATCTACCAAGTGGTTTAATTGTGCCTCTAGACACTAAACTGGTTATTTCCACATCCTGGTATTCATAAATGGTCACCCATCTAAGTACTGACCTGGCTTGATGTTGGTGATCTGATGGGAGCTGGTGTCTCCCACATGATTTGACCATGTATATATATTTATCAGTATAAACACAGATTTAACTGTCTTTGGTTACTGTCACCAGCACTGTGTTCTTGCTTGTGTGATCATCAAACATTTGATCTGATAAAAACCATGCGAAAAACTGACAGTCACCAAAGGCCATTGACTCTTTGTCAACACTGATCAACTACTCTTGATATTGAGCACTATAAATATGAATATAGTTAACTTTTTTCTATAGATTAATAAATAAATAAATATGTGTGTGTGTGTGTGTTTATATGTTTATGCTCACAAAATAATTCTCTTTACATTACAATCTATATGAAATGTCTTTAGCCGTCAGTCAGTTGATTTTTCAGAGTTGTATAAATCACTTGAAAGATTTAAGATGCAAAACTAAATTGCCTAAAACCATTTACTCTTGTCATAATTGTTTGCCAAAAAACTTTTAGCTGGACTATTAAAAAAAAATGAAAGCAAAAAGAATTTCACAATAAACTTTGTCAATCTTCTTTACATCTAAAATCTATACAAAGAAATTTAGGGCAAGTGCCAATAAGAAATATTGCCATATATATTGGTAAGTATGTAGTTTGAATGCCTGTTCCAAGCATTGTGAGAATCAAACCACTTCAGGCTGTTTGACTTTTCTCTTTTAAACCATAACTAAGAGTCAACCCAATTTTTATTAAATAAATTAGGTTCAATGAAACTGTTTCATGTTATACTACATATTAATGTAGTACTTAATGTTGTTTAGTTTAAAATAACTCTGATGAATCTCCTATCAGTGTTAGTCCTGTAGAAATCCTGATGGTTCAGTGCAAGGTTACTTCATACATTTAACTAATAATTCAACTAGAGATAAAAAAAAATATGCTAACACCACTATATCTTCATTTTAATGAAAATCAATCAACTGGTATTAAATTAATGATTCATTCTGTCATCTACGCTTAGATTGGAAGAAAATAAAAATAAGCAAACAAAAGCAAATACTCATCATCATACTATTTTCTCTAAGCAGTCAATATTGTTGCAGTAAATAAAAGGCTGAATTGTAATTGATCATATTTTTGGACAAATCTTGCCAAATTTTTATTTTCCAATTTTTGGATTAAGATTGAAATAACAAATGAATTAATGTAACCAAATTTTGCTTGGTAAGGTTACAGAAAATGTTCTATGATTGCATACACAATTAAAAAAATAGTGATACCCATCACTTATATAGGCTATTAAAAGTGATTTTTTTCCTGTGACAACAGAACCTTTAATTATCAACTTAGTCAATTCTTTTTCTTTTTTTTTTTAAGTTTGATTAAACATCTGCTATTTCTTAGGTATATTATTTGAATGTGGCATGGGGTAAATAAAAAAAGTTACTATTCATAACTTATGTATTTAATTTCAGAGTTATTTATACAATGATCTGCAAATTGATGAAGAAACAGGTTGCTTTTGCTAATATTATCAATTTGTAATTTATGAGTGCATGAAGCTGCATTTTGTAAATGTAGTTTTATGTAGACATGCAGAAAATTTTCCATTTGATAGATGAAAGAGGGCTAAGAAAAGGTTACCTCGTAACCTTAAAATTAGATAAGTTAAACTGTGGTAAAAAGGTGTATGTGTGTGTATATGTATATATAATATATATAAGCAACAAAATTCTAATAAAATCATTATCTTATGCTGTTATGTTTTGGTTTGAATGGATTATGATCAGGACATGTAGATGTTAATTGTCCCATATTCAAAACAAGACTTTCTATAAGTTTATACATTATTCAGAAGACATAGCATATTGTGGCCTCTGAATATTGTATAAATTTACAAAATTTTTTGTCAGGTTTTGGATGTGGATTAATTAACATGTATGCCCTGATGAGGATTTAATCAATGAGCCAAAATAATATAACATCAGCCTTTAATGATAATTTCTTAATTTTGATTTTTAAAATATTGATTTTTGTTATATATGGTCAAAATTGATTTCCCATTTTCTCTGTCTGTCTTTTTCTCTCTCTCTATATATATATTATATTTATACTGTTTTGGTGTGTTTGAGTATGTACCTCTTACAAAATTGTCTCCATGGCAAGCAATTTCATGCTTGATTTTTTTTTATGAGGTGCCATTCTTTTTTTACTATAGCTATTGGCTGTTTTTATCATGGAATGGAGAAAACCTTTGCCTCCATTTTGTGTTTGTTCAAGTGAACAAAATAGTTAGGAACTCAATAGAAATCCATTCTGATTTAGGCTTTTAGAATGTCACAACATTTCAATTCTTCATTTTGGTATGACCTTTTTGTTTTAGCAATTATAAGAAACAACAGGAGAAAAAGTGTCATTTTGGTTTATGCAAAGGTTTGACATAAAATATTAAGTCCACAAAATTTTATTTTGAGAAAATTTTGCTTACAAAATGTACCAGGAAAAAAAATTAGGTTTATGTTAATCCAAGTATATTACCATGACTACCGGATACTTGTCTTCTGAACACTGAGCTTGCATTTTTTAAGAGAGAACTTTAAAGATAAGAAATCAATCTGAACAAAAATGTGACAAGGTTTTACTCCCATAGTAGACATTTTTTTGACATTTAAGACTGTTCATTCTAAACAGAATGAATGATAAAACTATCAGTACTTCAATGCTTCTTGAATTTTAATATGTTAAACTGTCTTTTTTTTTTCAATTTATTTATTGTTAAAGGATATTTTTGTTGCTAAACAATTTTTTTATACAAAACCTTTGCAATACTTTGTCTAAATAATATAAAATATACAGGAAATTAAAATTTTGTTCAATAATTTTTTCTTCAAGTCAATATTTTAGGAAATTCCAGGTCAAAGTTGATCTGCATTTGATATAAGAAAATGGCATGAACTGGTTCATATTTCAAAACTCTTTGATATTAAAAATATCTCAAATTGTTTCTTTTTATTATTCTTTTAGAAAGAAATTTAAGCTTAAAAACTAGAAAATCCTATTTCAATTGCATGATACCTACATTCATTATATATAAGTTTAGATACTAGCCAATTAGCAATCATCTCTTTCAGAATGATACACTTTAGAAAGTTGAATCCTCTAATTTTTTTCATTTCCAGCTATGAATTGAATAATTTCTTTTAATAAGATTGTTTATTAAAATGAGATGAAAACCATTAGTGTACAAAAATGTGGTTTTGTCCAAATATAGCTTAGTAGAGATCTACATACAGTATAATCCAATAGTCTAGTTTATTTTGAAGTTTATAAATTTTATAGTTAAACACAAGAAGACCAAAAAAGTTAAATCAACATGGCTTCCTTCAATTCAAAATTAGGAATGGTGTAGGTTTCCTTTGTATTAAGTATTTGGCTAACATATAACATTTTTTGAATTGATTCTCTGATGAGTTTTAATAAAAAAATTCCTGAAGTATTTAATGTGTTTGTGTGCACATATACATGCATGCATATACACATATATATAGCATATGTATGTGCATGCATCAACATTTAAAAAAACTGCAGAATACATATGTAAATTAGTCTGACACTACAATATTTTTGTTTATCAAAACCATCATCAGGGCATATGGATATTATTTCACATTCAAAAATTCTTTATATAAATTTACAAGATGGACTACAAATTTTAATATATTGTGACCACTGAATAAATTTGGAAATAGAGGAAAAAAAGGAAAGATAGAAAAATAGTATTCTGAAATCCTCAATGCAAAGTTCAAATTATAGAATGTTAATATTTGAATTTCTTGAAATAGAATTTTGTAGATTTGTTATTTAGATGTAACTATAGTTGACAGTAAAAGCATGATCAGGATGTAGAGATGTTAATCCACACAAATTTGTATATATATATATATATATATACAAATTTGTGTGGATTAACATCTCTACATCTTGATCATGCTTTTATTTTGTCGGCTTGGTTTGTTGCCCATATTATGTGGTGTTTGCAAATATTAATTTTTGTTGCACATTATTAGAATTTATTTTCAAACTCTACTTATATATTTTTAAATAAATATATATCCTTTTTATTCTATTTTTTATTTTGAGAACAGTCTACTTGGACACATTACATGAACTCATTCCGTTTGGCAATGGGTAGTCTTTATGAGCATGGCTGTTAAATACTTGCATACTAGATCATAATATGTAAATTCAAATCCAAGTCTTTCTATTACATTTACTTTCAATGTATTCTGTTGGTGAATAGTATTAACTTTTTGATACCTCATTTATATGGTTGAATTGTTCAAATTCTGTTAATAAAAAACTATCAACAAAAAAGTTTACCAAAAATATTTATTTTCTGCAGTAAACATTGGTATGCTATTAATGAACCTCCAACTAAACAATAAATCAATTTGCTAAAATACTGTTATATGCATGAAAATCTTGTTTTTTTTTCTTAACAAATATAACCTTCAGTCATGAAGTTTTTGGTCAGTGTTTCTCAAACTTTTCACTTCCTCATTTCATGTGATATTTATGAAAATATTATACTGTTGTCAAGGTTATCTTAGGAGATAATCTTTATAAATCCCATAGGGCAGACAGAGAATCCTTTCTTGTTCATTTGATTAGGGTCACAATAATAGTCATGGAGGTGCACTGATGGATTGATAAGCCTGTTTTTCTAATTCTAGTATAGATCTCTTAGACACTAGGGTTAAAAATTTAACAGATTTTTGATCCACTTATGAAATTGCTTGGAATATTTTTCATAGACTTAAAAATATCCCTGGGAAAAATAATTTCTCTTTGCTCTCATTGAATTTATCTTAAACCAAATGTGCCACTAACCACTAAACAACATATAGCAAATATCCTGTTTTACAGTTGTCACAAATCTAAATTAATATTTGGCTTCTTTTTTTATTCTTTGAATTGTACAATTTTATTGTTATTCTGAATACCAAATTAAAGCCAAAATTCGAATATTAGAGCAGGTTAGGCAATTTATGAAAGAAAAAAGCTTTTTAAGAAAGTGATCGTTTGAACTCTGAAATATGTTCTATTTAATTTTATGAAAGGATTTATATTTTGAGAATTGGTTTATTGTCTACTAGTAAATACCATAAACATTGGATTCTTCCTGATCAGAAGTTTATTGCTTTTAATTTTACTAAAATTAATATATAGTTCATCGAAATCAATGAAATGAAAATAATTTAGATAAAGATTAATGTCCAGTATTATAGATCATTAGCAAAAATTTCATAGAATAGCAATTAATTACAAACAATTTTTGACCCAACAAGCTTCATGTTATTTGGTATTTATTAATCTGTGAGTATATGCATGATAGGAAAAAAAACAAAGAAGATTGACCTGCAAATTACAATCAAATAAATTTTGCATAATATTCATTTAAAACTTATAAACCTATGAAAAGCTGTAACTGCTCCCTGGTTCCTTTTGTTTATCAAGAGAATTGGTCTCTTTTGAAAAATGTCCATTTTTAAGCTTTAGAAGACCATAATTACTTTTAACTGGTGAATGCATTTTCACACCCAACTGCTCATCACAGAAAAACTCATCTACCAAACAAGAACTAATAGGAATAGTATAAACAATTCAATTCCCCAAATATAATAAGTTGTCACTGCCATCAGTTTTGCAACATGCAAAAGAATCATCATGAATGGTACTTTGTTGAGGGACCATTGAAATCTCTTATGATTACTTTTTGTGTGATACAGAGGGTGGCAATTCTACTATGATTCCATTTCTTCTCTCTTTTCCTATCTAAATTGATTTTTTCCAGCATATCTTGAACTATCCTGTGTTTACTAGGGTGTGATCTGACTGACTATTTCAAAGTTACAGTTTTTCATAATGAAATGAGAAAACCTCAATTTTCCCCCATTACATTAAGCACTTCAGGGAGTTCCATATTATAGACTTGGTACAGTGAAATTTTACATGAAACTATGTTATTAGTCACTTTCAGAATGAATAGTTACACTCAGTGGATGTTTGGGTCCTTTAGTATCACACCAACAAAATGGTTATTTTGGATGTATTTTATATTCTGTCAGTATGAAACAATGTACTAGTTACACTAGGGAAAAGAAAACTTCCATAATCCATTATCATTTTCACTTTTCTCCTCATATATCAATATGCCAATATTGGCTAATTGTTATAACTAAGAGATGTATATAACAGCATGGATCTGTATTAAAATCACACATACTTATTCCTGGAGAACTTTTAACTTTTCTCATTGTCATACTTTTTTTTTTTTTTACTTATCATTTGCATTAAGGTCAACTTTTCTCCTTTATTTTCTCATGTTTTAATATAAGTACATTTTCATTGAAAATAAAGTAATTAAAGGTTTTTATCCTGGTAATTAATAATGGTTTCTTTTAAAAAATAATATTAATAATTAGCCATTTTTATGCCTGAAATCTTTATAGTATTTTTATTTAATTCATTAAACTCAGGGAATATACAAGTGGGCTTACAGTTTTCTTTTGGGTATTAAAATGAAAAATGGGGATTTCTCTTTTATATAACAAACTACAAATATATGAACTTTTAAAGGTTTTTGTGTGCTGTTTTTCTGGGGAAAATTTAACATATTACTACATATTATTTCTTTTAATAATATTTTGTGTGGGGATATTCAGACTGACACAAATGCTTAAATTTATATTTATGATTAATACCAAGTTTGATACCAGTTGCCATAAATTTGTATAGTTTCAATATTATTTATATATACATATCAATAATAACACTGATTACAAAATGTCCAGCAATGCAATAAGCACATAAAACTAGCCTTGAGCCTAACTCGGTTTGGTGCTCAACAAAGTGTATATCATATATATATATATATATATATATATATATATATTATATATCAATAACATTGAAAATCGAAAAAGCCCATTTTGATAGCTCCATGGAAAACCCTTCATAGAGCCATAAGACTAAAGAAATAGATGTACAAGTCCATTATTTAAACAATTATAAATTGATTTCAAATAATGTTTTATTGATAAAACAACTTTATGGAATTCCATTTTATTTTACTTGATTGAAGATGCTGATTTGCCACTTAATTTATATATTACTTGAAATAAATTTACAACTATTTTAATGATGGATTTTCTGGCATTTTTCAAGAACAAAACTTTTAATCATTTATAAATTATTGCATTAAACCTCTATAATTAATACTTTAAAAGAGACATGCTTGCCTTATTTGTAGCTGCATAGTTTGAGTTTTTAAGAAGACAAACGAACATCAGTTCAAGTGTAAAACTTTCATTAACCCAATTATCTAACACATGGATATAAATAAGTTTCAATTTCTCCCAAGTGGCAATAATCTTCTTTTCTTTATACTACATCTTTTTTAGTGCTTATTTTTTCCCCTCCAAAGATTTTTGATTGAACAGTTTAGATTTTTTTTAGACCAAATTGTTTATTAATATTAATTTTTGGATTTTTTTATCCTTTACAACTGTAAGCATACATAAAAATAAGAATGATAATATAATGCTTTGACTGAAAATGAACAGTGTAGTATTTATGTCTTTCTAAGTTTTATGAAAAGGTTAATTCATGGAATGGGCTTAGAAATCATAAATTGCTGACCCCTCCCTTCTAAATGAGAAAAGTCGCCAAAGCTAAATGTTATTAACATAGCATTTGCATTTATTGTCTTTCCGTCTTCTAATGAGACAAAGGTCAGTTTTTGATTTAGTTGCTCACATTCTAGGCACCATGTGACCTGGTCAGGTCATTAGCAATTGGTCATCTGAGGTGTTGCTTGGTCAGTTGATTTTCTTCAACTCAAGAACTGAGGTGAACCCATAGGTTTTCAGGATGATTGATCACCTTTCTATCTTATGGTGAAAGGTCCTTTCTTCAAATGGTATTCTACTGTGGTCGCTTAAATAAATTACCATTGGGTACTTGTCTTCTCTTCTTTTAAGTATTTCAATCCACTCAATACCGTCTTTTATGACTTATTTAAGGATTTTATGAAAAAATTCTTTGACTTTTTAACTTCCAACTTTAATTATATAATATCTTTCATAAGAATATCTAATGTTCAAATCAAAACATAAAAATGGTAAAATAGGCTGAATGTAAGAAATTTTTATACAGATATACTTTATCTATCATTCCACTTTTAAGTTTAAAGATTTAATTCAAAAGGGATCAATTATATAATAATTGGTTTAAGTATGGATTTTACAATTAATAACACTTTCATTTTCAGATAAGATGTGAAACTGTGCCAGCTAAACATATTTTAAAAGTAGATTTTGGAATCCTTAGGATGAGGCTTAATAATAAGTATATTTATTATGCGGACTGTTGTACTCATCTTTATTGATTAAATTCACTATGTTTTGTTGAATTATTCCTTATACATATGATATAAATACAAGGAATAATTAGCCAAAACATAGTGAAGTTAATAAAAGAGGATGAGGCTACAGTTCGCATAAAAATATTCATATTTTGAAAAATTCACAAGTATAAATATTATAGTACTAGAATGTAACTATGAGGACAAGTTTTTAAATTCTTATTCGGTTTCAATTTTTTAATCACTTTATAAAAGCTCAAAACATTCCAAAGAAAAATGCTTTCTTTAACATTTAAATAAAAT
>JAYKTE010126861.1:0-13346 GCA_036873565.1 Xipholeptos notoides | reverse complement strand
TGTTGGGAAAGGTATGAATCCCCACATTCCCTCCAGCTATGGGTCAAATAGTGTAATTTGTGTCATTAAAAAAAAATCTCTGTGTGTACAAAAACTAACGTTTACCAAAAATGATTTTTCTCGGCATTAAATGACCTAAATTGGTTGATATGCCGTAAAAACACACACACACACACACACACACACACACACAAAAAAAACCCACCACTTTTACAGGCTCATAAAAATGATTTTTTTTGGTCTGGTGACAAGACAGCCTATTATAATAAAAACAATTTTGCAAAAACAATGAATGGGACAAAGACTCGGAAATAATAGATGAATATTTTTGTGTTAATAAAAAAATAATGAGAAATTTAATCAGATGACTGGGTTTTTGTTGTTGACTATTCTTTGCTCAACAATAAAAGTTATGAAAAGAATGTTGTTGATCATGACCTTAAAACAAAAACAAACAAAACTAAGCTAATTTTATTCTTAATTAATGCCATACTGGATATGGTCATTAAGTAAGATGGATGAATGGAAGGTTCTCTCTATCTGTCTATCTCTCTCTCTCTCTGTCTGTCTCTCTATCTATCTCTATCTATCTCTGTCTCTCTACTATCTCTGTCAATCTCTATTTTATCAAAGCATTCTTTATTTTAAAAGCTATTTCAAAGCTTGGTCTCTAGAATCTAATTGCCTAATTGGGTTGGTGCTTGACCAAGTAAATATGATATATATATATATATATATATATCATCATCGGTTACTTGTAACTGAGTAAGACTGTCCTCCCTTATGGTCTCTGCGGGCCCTCAGGTGAGCATAAAGCCCAATCCTGGACCCAATTTTTCTCGTGCAGTGTGGGAAGGTGAAAGTAGTGGTGGTGGTGGATTTGGCTTGGGCCTGCTTGGTTGATGTTCTGTTTTTTCTATGCCTGCGTTTATCTTCAGCAGTTTGGTGGAGGTCACTGCTATAAAGCGCAGCACCATCACGGACAGCGCTCCTCCATGCCAACCTGCTCTTTGCCACGTCCTCCCAGGTCTCAAGGTCCATGTGGAATCTTTTTATATTTGTTTTGATGTTGTCCTTATACCTCATCTTTTTAACTCCCGGGGCTCGTTTTCCTTTAACAAGTTAAGAGTAGAGAACTTGTTTTGGGAGGCGGAGATCAGGCATTTAGACAACATGACCAGTCCATCTGAGCTGACGTTGAGCGACAGTAGCAGTGATGGTGGGAATGTCAGCTTCCTTCAGGACGCTGGTGTTTGTGCATCGGTCCTTCCAACTGATCCTGAGGATTTTTCGGAGGCATCTTTGATGGTACATCTCCAGTGTTTTTAAGTGCCTCCTATATGTGGTCCAGGTCTCCGACCCATAAAGAAGAGTGGGCAGCAGGATACGGCAATTAATAAATTATTATAAAAAATTTGATTTCTATTTATCTTTAAAATATTATCTTATATCCTTATATTTACTTGCAGTACTTTTATTTATTTATATTTATGCTGCTAATATATCTACTGCATATTGCTATTATTACTATTCGGACAACTGACAAGATTTCTATTTATACAGTGTTTATATAAACTTCCATTGAACTATTGTCATTTTCCTGATGATGTCGGTTCTTTGTGAATAGTTTTATTGTCATAAACTTGCATAGGAAGTACTTAACATTATCGTTCCTTACTCAGATACGTCCACAGCATATATTCATCACAAAAGATTGAGAAATATGATTTGTGTACCACTTGGCATCATAGACAATTGTTATTATTAATATTATTATTATTATTATAATTTTGATAATGACTATAGTTCATTAATCAGTTCATGGATCTGCTATTTTTGATGAAAGAGAAAGTGTCATGTTTATAAGGGGAAAGTGTAGTCTTTTAATATTTTCCTTTTATATAGAAGAAAAATCTGACTTGGCAGCTAGGTATTTTTTCTCAAAGATTGAAACTAGAAAAAAGTACAAAAATTGGTCAACTCATACTCTTCATTTCTAGTACATCTAACACTCTCCTGTTACTAGTGTATATAACATTGGCTCTCATTATAGTTTCTTCTTGTCTCGCCAGTTTTATTGATTTTTAATCAAGTAATGGATATCTGAAGGTTTTGAAAATGTATTTAGCTACCTTGTTAAATTTTCTACATGACAAAAAAATTTCATCAAAATTAGATGTAAAATGTACAAATACACATGGATGTGACCAAACAGATATAATGGCATACACACACACACACAAATTCATGTTTACAGATATTAGATTTATGTACGTTTCTTGTGGATGGTGTTTCCATTAACATGTTAGTTCATGCAGTTATTTCCTTTAGGGATGCATGATGTAAAGCTGGCTTTTTTAATCCTGGCAATAATTCAGTTGCATGTGTCGAAATGGCAGATCAATGATCACCAATCTGTTAGCACCGTTCCATTAATCCTTGTGTGATCATTTCTATCTGCTTAAAAAGTATTTCATCAAGATTCTCTTCAGATCATCCATCAGGCATGGATAAGTCTTACAGTTTAAAAGAAAACAGGGTAGCAGTAGTACCAAGAAGAAAGAAGCATGTATGTGTTTATAGTAACTATTAGTCATTCTTGAATTTTACAATTTACTTTTCTTTTGTTGTTTGCTTATTAACTTTTATGTAATTTCTTGTTATAAAAATCAGTTTTTTTCATGTATGTTATCAAAAAGGTATCATAATCTTTAAAAAATCCTTTTTGTAATTCTAACTAAAAGACAAACATTCCCCTCATTTAATGCTAATTGTTATTGGGTCATTCATTTATTTCATTTTTGTGTTCAGTGGTATCAATATCTGTGTTTCTTCTGATTGTTGAATCTTCTGTTCACATATGTCGGATTTATAAAAAAAAGCAACAACAACAAAAAACAGACTTTGTACTTATTATTCCCAGTTCTACACAACAAAAGTTAGAATATTTTATTGTGTTGATCTCCTTGCTATAACTCTATTTTTTATCAAGATGTCTGCATACTTATACTGATTTGACTCCTGGCTATCTCAGTCTGCTCAATCTGACAGGCCAATATTAATGTGCTGACTTTTTAAATTTTTATTTACTATGTTTGCCCTTTTCTTCATGAATTGTTATACTAGTAGTAGTGGTAAACCTACCAGATACTGTGACTGGGTTGGACAATGATGTATTGACACACTCTCAGTCTGTTTACTCAGCAGCTTCCCTTTTATTTCTATGGAGATACTTAAAGTGATTATGTAGATAGCAAATAAGTGGAAAAGGGTTGGAGTAGGAAACAAAAGATGAAAACCCTTAGTGTTGTTAATATTTCACAGTTTCATTAAACATTATTGAATTTAAATGAAACTGCTTAAAAATATGCAAGTTAACCATGATTATTAGAAACAAAAATGATATGGTGTTGGGAAAAATACTTGCTTCTATATAATTTTTGTTTTAACCAGTTTTGTGTCCATGTTCAAACATGTATATGTGCATATGTGCTCCAATATACACACACACAATCTTATGGAAAAATATCATTTTTTATTTTGGAAACTGGCTTTCAATTATTATTCAAATGAGTAAGATATGTTATATTAGATTTTTAAACCTAGGGTTTTTCTACAAGTCACCTTTTAGAACACTAGAGCAAAATTAAAAGGTTTCTTCTTGTCCTATAATAAGGCAACTATCATAAACCCCCAAAATATGTCTGTTGAGCATTACTTTAGATACACTATAATATCAATAAACAATTTGGATATGGAAAGGTACTTATTTTTCTTGATTATCCTTATTTCTATTCTTTCGAGTTATTGTTTTTGAGGCCATCTACTGTGGCTGTATAGATTTTTTTAAAATCGATCTGATAAATTTGTCATATGAATGGCAAATGAAAAGAAAAAAAAAAAGGAATTCACTTTAGATTTGTTCTTACGATGGAAAGTTTGCAAATTGGTTAGATTCTATTGGCTAGTTGTACTAATTACTCTGTCGTCCTAACAACCTTGCTTTCTGAACATTTATAGCACCAAGACAACTTTTACTCTTTTCTACTATTTTTACTGCTTGGTAAAAGATTATAGATATTTGTTCAATGATATATAATCACCTATGAAAACGCTTATCTCTATCTATAGCTGGAATGGAGATTGAATGATTCGTCTGAAAATAAAGTGGATGAATTACTAAATATGAAAAAAATAAGTAAAAGGATTTTCATGACAAAAACAGTTTGCATGCCTTTTCCAAGTGTATTAATCTAAAGACTTGTAAACAATTGACCAATATTTAAACTTAGTCTTAGGGTTCCATTTTCTATCAAAAGCTGTTAACTACAATATCTTGGGAAAGGTATGATTCCCACTTCAATCCCTTTAGCTTTCATGGGTTAAATTGTGCAAGTATTTTTCTAATAAACCATAAACAAAAGCTATGTGTCAGAAATGACTGCTCTTTGCATTAAATTACCTTAAAAGGTTATTGTACCATATTAAATAAATCAAATTCTTATCTGTATATCTATGAAAGTGACCTTGTCTGTGTGTGTGAGGTTAATTCTCTATCAAACGACTGTCAATTTTTGGTCTACAGACTTGAGATTTAATATATGGTGTATTCAGACCTGACAATAACATTTTAATCCGTTTTGAGTCTGAAATTTAGCTGCTGAGAAGTCTGTCACAGTCCCTACCAAACTATTCTGCCAATTTGGGGTCTAGAGACTTAAAATTTGATGTACAGAGATCTTCATACCTGAGACATGCTTTCTAATTGGTTTTGAGCTAGAAAAATAACTGCTTAGAGGTCAAAATTTCAAATTACAAAAATACGGATCAAAATGAACACGAAAGTGAGATTAAAGGCATTCAAACCACTGAAATTAGCATAGCATAATGGCAACCCACATTCCAAGTATTACAATTTGAAATTACATTTATCGCTTTAAAATATAATCTACGGTACTGCTTTCTTATTTGATAGGCTTCTCTAAACTACCTTAGTAGCAAGTACTCGGCACCCAACTCAAGCTAGGCTTGGCAATACTTCTAATATTATTGAAAATACTCATTTACAATGAGTACACCTCCAACTTGCACATTAAATAAGTTGAAGTTCTTACACTAAGTAACCAATTTATTGTCTGATATTTAGATAAAACTGGATAATGATTTCTTTTCTTACCTTAAACACCATATAAGAATTGTATTCTTCAATCATAAAAGATGATTGTATTAGCCACTCCTAAAATCTTAATAAAAGCTCTTTTGCTTTTCTATAACCATCTACAAGGTGTGCCATACTTGCTTTTATTTATTTCAGATTAAAATAACTCCTATTTAAAGTGGAGAAGGAGAAGTAGATGGTGTTTAGTAATTGTGGCTCTCAAAAAGCAAATCTTTTTAAATGAGCTATGTTTCTTGGACCAATCAATGTTGAGTCCTATTTCAAATATCGACATCACTGATATCTAAGAGCGCAATAATTCTAAAATATAAATTCTAAAATAAGAATAGCATATGAATAAATTATCTTTATACATGTTTTAGAAACTTCAATTTTATTAGAGATGTTGAAAATGTTCTATCATAAAAATTTGGTTTAGATTTCTTTTTATTTAAGTGTTTTTTTTTCTTTGAAATTTTTCAGTGGTTTTAATTCTTTTTTTCTATTGCTCAATTCTATTGTTCATACAAATAAAATTAGACTATTCAATTTCAAATTTCTGTGTGATAAAAGAGATTGGAAAATGTTGCAAGATATTTTGGATATAAATTTTAATTGTAGAATTATACAAAACATAATAATAGTAAACAATATTTACTTTAAAAATGTTAAGGGTAGAACATTAATTGCTTCCAGTTAAAATCACATCAGAAATATTTTTATATAGTTTTGTGATATAGGATATTGATTTGTGTAGACGTGGGTCAAAGAACAAAATTTGGTGTCAATTTCTTCCTTGTGTATTCATTAGACCATATTTATTAGTTTTAAATCTAAACACACTTTTATACTGGTCTTGATTATTTTACTCTTTCAAATATATAGGCTGCATTCCTAAAGGTCTATATCTCTAGATTTTCATTCTGTGACCTACGCTTTAAGTGGAAGAAAAGAAAAAATGGGCAAATGAATGCTAATACTTTCTGGAACGTCATACTCTTTTTCTCAAGTGTATATATTGCACAGTTTGCTGTGAATTCATGATTCATTAAGAGATTAGATTAGTGTCCTTAATTCTGCTCCTATCAATGGCTTATCATATTTTATTTCAAAGTCTAATATTTATTTACAAACAGTGGCTTAAATGTGATTTAGCAATATATTTTTTTTAATTTTTAACTTTTAAAGAAATATTGTTTTATTACTGATCCAAAGTATGCAAAATCCAATTATTCTTGCCTTTTCTCCACCCATTCTACCAAATCTTATTTGTGGCTCTGTTTAGGCATTCAAGTTTGTTTTTTTTTGCTTTTTTTCTGTCAATTTTCTAAGATAATTCTCTTTCTCTTTAGGATGAAGCTTAATTTATTTGTCAGATTGATAACATCCAGGAAATAATTGATTTGGATTTCAAGATAGTTTAGGGGTCACACTCACACTGAAAGAAATGAGATAAAAAGAGGTTTGGAATGGTGGTTAATGTGCATGGAATGCCAAAAGATTCAAGACTTGGAATTTGGATTTTGTATAAAACTTCATCTCTTTCTCTGTGCAATGCTTATTTCAAATGGCAGTTGCATGCTATGGTGGTAGCAGCAACAGGAGTCATTGCATTGCTTCGATGCCATTTTGGCTTACTTGCCACTTCACTTCTTTCAAAGACAAATTGATTTTAATATCGAAGAATTGGGTGAACCAATGGCCTGGAAGGCATTTGGTAAAATGGCCTATCGTTCTTATATCTTTGATCATTGGATTTTATTTCTTGTGCATGTCTCTTCCTGCCTCACATCTAATTTTTATCTCTTTTTATTTTAAAAGATCCCTCCCCTTCACTCCAATGTCAGCCATTAAATGAGTAAATCTAACCCTTTTTTCCTCTTTCTAAGTAGTTGAACTTCAATATTACTTTTATCTTCATATTCATATGAAGACAAAGCAGTGTTGAAAGCAAAGTCTTTTACAAATCCCTTGTGAATTTTAGAAGAGAGTCCACCTCCAAATAAAAACAACAAACAAATAACTCCAAAGAACTTGATATCTTTATTTTTGATAATCTTATACCTTATGTCATATCCCTTCAGTTTACCCCTCATGAATCTCTGTTTTGTAATGAAATTACCTTGTTGTGTGACTTGTCAAACTCCAATTTCTATCATTTTATCAATATGTAGTGATTGATCTCAGAAAAATAATCTAAAGATTCAAATCTGGAACTTCTTTTTCTACAAAAATTGGAATTTTACTTTAGAAATCAATTGACTTCTCACCATATTTATTCTAAACCAGTAATAAAAAAAATCCTTTTATTTGTTTGCTGTTGGCAACTAACAAAAAGTAAAAGCATTAAGTTATAATATGTTTATATTAAAGCTCGAATATGGGACTGACAGGTTCTTTTATATCTTTTATAAATCATTATTATTATATTATCATTATTCAAGCAATGTTGTTTGTTCTGTGAAATATTTATCTGGTATCTAAAAAAAAAAAAAAAAAAATTGATGATTTGTATTCATTTGTTATATGAATTTTAATCCAATGTGCCTTTAAAAATGTCCCTGGTATTTTCGGGATGAACAGCTTGAAATTGATTTACAAAATATCATTTTTAATTTAAATGACTTTTAAGTTTCACCTATATTGGAAAGATCATTTCTTTAAATGATAAGGATTTAAAGAATTCTGTTTGAATTTAATATGTTAAGAACATGCTTTGGGATTTCCCTTTTGGCTACTAACTGTAATTAATTGATGAATGAAATGTCTATTTAGATAAATAATCTGTGAGTACCTCACTTGAAAAAAAGATTATGGATATATTTGTATTTCTGTTTGTAAAGAATTTCTTCTAAATGGTTCATGTAGTGCAAATGTGTAAAATATAACTGCATGTTCAAATTATTGTTTATTCTTAAAAAGAAATCAATGCTTCAAAATGTTTTATTTTCATTATACTTCATGAAAGTGATATCAAACATCTTGTAATCTTTTATAAGTGGATATAAAAATCAAATTATTAAAGGTAAAGATGTTTGTTTTTGCTGATATTTTGAAAACACATATCAAGTGAATTAATATTTTTAATTCACTTGATATGTGTTTTCAATAAAATATGTTTTTCAATAAAATATGTTTTTTAATAAAAAGGAAAAACCTAGAATTTTCTGTTTATCTTTTTAGCAATGTTTCTCCTGTTCCACACATAAAAAAGAAATCATCTACCCCTTCCTCCTACTTCATCTTTTAGGAACTCACCATGCATCAAAACATTTTTTGAAGCTAGCCTGATTAAGATGTTACATTTTCTTTTATTGTTACGAAAATACTTATTTTGATATCTATATTCATTTATCATTACTTCATGATGAATCATAACTAAATCAAATGATGGCACTATTCCTGATTTATTTATTTAGTTCAAGTTAGAGACTTTCTATTTCCAATAACTTCTATTGGATATAGGTATTAAGTCTTGTGATGTATTTTTAGTTTTTATTACCTTTGAATGGGATTGAAACCCTTTCCATTAGATAATTCTCATAACTGTAGAAATTGAACACCAATAATTGTTAAAGCATTTTCTATCTTTTTTTAAAATTTTAATACTTAACTCTTAACCCTGAATCATAGAAATCTACTACTGCCTATTCTAGTTAGCAGCTTCTATTAGAAAGAGCTTAGTTATAATTCTCAATTCAGTACATGTCTGTTTAGGAAATAACTACACTAACCATCTGTCTGGTATTTCTCTCTAAGTTTCTGTCTCACTTTCTTTTTCTTTCATCTGTACTTTTGTGACTTTGAATATGAATTACTGCATCACCTTCTTGTACTGTCTCTCTTTTCTCCTCTTCATTTGCAATTCTGTCTGTTCTTGTTTCTTTACCTTTTTGTGGTATCTCTGTTTACATGTGGCATAGCTTGTAATTCCCTTTTTGATTTGTTTGCTTATTAATAAAAATAGTTTGTGTTATTCTTTTCATATCACTTTCTGATGAAAAAGTATCAGTAGAACCTGTAGATGTTAAATTGGACTTATGATTTGTTGATGTTTCTATCTATATTGATTCTGATTATTAGTGTAATTGATATGTTTTCTTTGTTCTTTTCTATTTATGAACCTTTTTATCTTTTACTCTCTATCTAATAATCTTTTTTTTCTTCGTTTGATTTCATGTTGATACTATATTCTATGGAGAGCTGTTTTGAATGAATTGTAAATCCATAAAAGTCAGTTCAATCAGTAAAAGAATTGTAAAATTAAAGAAAATCCCTTTGCATGTGATATTGGTCAAATTCACTTTATACCTACTTGGTGTGAGTCCTGTGCTTTTTTTCTGTGGGAGATTTTCACAATATTCTTCCACCTGGAAAAAAATATAAAAAGTCTATTACTTAAAATAGAATGCCATGCTGTTACTGTAAATGATAAACATTTGAAATAAATTTATCATAGACCAAAGTCTTTGAGATTTTGCTTAGTGTGTGTATGTACACACATACATTTACATATGATTGACAAAATTAAAGACAATATATTCAAAAAAGTGTATAAAATGTCATTAGTCTAAAAGAATATTTTATCTATTATCTTCAGATAATACTCTAAAGGGAAAACTGTTCTCTCTCTGTCTGTGTATAGTATGTACTGGTGAATTCAAATATCTCTTCAATAATTTTGAAAAAAGTATTTGCTAAGTTTACCAATGTAAAAATAATAACTTTATAAATCTTTAATTTGGTTACAGCATTTCAAAAGATTACAATTTGTAATTATAATACCTTATCTATTACTTATTCACTTATTGAATACACACACATTACCACCCTCCTGAACTCACCTAAATAAATTATGAGATAAACTTGATTCTGAAGATATTGTTCTTTATCAAATG
This sequence comes from Xipholeptos notoides, assembly GCA_036873565.1. Lineage (NCBI taxonomy): Eukaryota > Metazoa > Mollusca > Cephalopoda > Idiosepiidae > Xipholeptos > Xipholeptos notoides. The sequence continues at coordinate 3,290 of JAYKTE010126861.1, read as the reverse complement.
GCCAATGTTTAGTCATTGTAATTGCGTCTTGCAGTAAGTTGTGGGCAATGGAAAACTGCTTTTATGAGTTGATCTTTTATAAAACTGAATGATTTACTCCTATTGATAGGAAATCAATAATTACTTATTGATATTAACTGCCAATCAAACACCAACCTTTTTATCTTTCTCTCTTTCCACCTCTCTAAGTCTTTTTATCTGTGTCTTTCCATCTTGGTTTTAGTTTATATTTTTACTCAGAAAGGGCATTATTGTCTATCATTTTGGTCTATAGAAGATAAAAGTCACTTATGAGTTTTAACCAGTCAAACCAAGATTTTTGATATTTAATTCAAATGCCTTCTAAACATTTACTTTTTATAACACACTCACAATAAGTATCTTCTTCTTGCTGTTAATTAATTCTATTTATTGGATTGGGGAATAAGTTTATAGCGTTTTTATTTGAATCCCATTGTATGAAGATAATTGAGAATAACATTCTGATTGCAATTCATTTTTTGGCCAATTCATGGCTAGTTTGGTGACCATCTTCCTTCAAAAGTTCTTTGAGATGCACTTTGTCGAGTTTAGAAGGTCTTTTGCTGCGATGTCAAAATTACTATTTCTGAAATTGCAAACTATTTCCATGCTGTAAATTTGTTGATGACACCTTCTCCATATATCTTGCAAATGACCCAGGCTACTTCAGCTCCTTTTTGTCCTGATGAAAAGTGAAGAGGATGAAGTGTTGAAAATATTGCTTTTTACCTCTTGGATATTCCATTTTTAAGCCTAAAAAATAATAAAAAATTAAATTACCCAAAAAGATGATTAGCATTGTTTTGTATGGAAGTAAAAGCTCTATAGAATGAATATTATACATTTTATCGTTGTAAAAAAAGAAAATATAAAAACACTGAACTTATTCCTCAACCTGATATTTAGTTTTCATCTTAGTCAAGCAGAGCTACTATCACTAAAAAGATTATACCATTTAACTTTTAGAATAATTCTATTAAAATGAGAAAAAAGTTATATTTAAATTAGTATTATAAACAAAAATGATTTTGATTCAATTCTAAATATCATTCTTATTATGATTAGAATCCTTCCATTTTGATTGATGGTAATTTCTTGAGTTGGGAGCAAGTGAAAGAATTATCCTCATTTCATTTTGATTGGATTTATTCCGTTTAAGATAGCATTATTCTAATTCTTAGATTAAAATGATGCTAGTCAAGGCAGTGACATCTTCATCTGTGACAAATTTAAAATAAAGACTTTATTTTCTGAAGTAAAAAAATTATAAGCATGGTAGTAAATTGATTGAATGAGGGTGGGCTAGTCATTAGGGATATTTAAGTTCCTACAGTCATTGGGAATTGATTTACTATATATCTTTATGGCAAACAAACCCTATTTCATTCAAACCACTACAGAACTACTAAAAGTTGTGATAATCCACGCACACCTAAAACATATCCTTTACACTACATACAAATTTCATTGTGACATCTGAATTTATATAAAGATTTATATTCTTGAGCGAAGAGTGGAAAATGAAAACTATTAATTCTAAAAATTCCTTATATAAACCTAAATGTCCAAATATAGTTTAGTGGAAAATAAATGGAAGGTCAAAATTAGGATAAAATAGATGTTAACCAGCTCAACTGTAAGCTCAAATGTAGAAGATTAAAAGGCAATTAAGATATTCAGCATGGATGCATAATAAACAAAACAAAGATTAAAATAAAAATAAAGATTAGAAATGAATAAAAATTAAAGTATAATTAAAATAGAGGAAAAAGTAAAATGAATAAAATTAATGTTCAAAATATAATTTGAACATTCAACATAAGTATAAAACAAAAAGCCTTGTTTTCATTTATTTTCTTTGTGTTGAATTTTGATAAACATGATTTTTTTAGTCTTGACTTCAGATAGGTCATTAAATTCTTATGTTGTGTCATCTAGTTCGGTCTATTTTTCATTTTTTTCTCGATTCAAATGGGAGCTAGTGTAATTCTCACCTGTCTACTTTACTTTTTATTTTTCTTGACTCTCTGTGAGTTTTAATTAATTTGATTTCTATATTTCAAGTTAAAGTTTCCATTCCATCTCTGTTCCTGTATTCTAAGTTCAAACTTTTTTTGGTATTCAAGCCTGTCCTATCTTTATATGTTCATACAAATATATTCATACACACACCTGTAGCCTTATATACTATAATCATTAATTGACAGTTTACCTTTATTTCTGCAATTAGTTTTCAATATTTTAATCATTGTTAATTCCTTGGTTCTTGTTTACTAATCTATTTTGATTTTTTTTATAAAACCATTATTAGTAAGAATAACCATTTTTTATATTTAACATACTGTTATTTTTTAAATGCATTTTGACAAGTTTCAGGAAAAATCTACTTAAACTACATATACTTACATTAATTCAACCATATCACATTTCTGTTTTAATTCTTATATTTATATTGATTAGTTTTTGTTTAAATATGCTGTTTATGGTTTTATGACTTTGTATAATCTTAATGTTTTATAATTGTATTAAATTATCAGAAATTTATCTATTTGCAATTCTTCTAAAATGTCAATATAAATTATTGAATTAATGTACTGGTTTTGTCTTCTTTTGAATTTTAGTTTTTCAAGAGCACATGCTGATAATCTTTTTTAGCAACATTTTTAAACAATATCTTGAAGCTAATCAAATTAACAAGAAAAATGATAATACAATAGTTGTTCCAAAAGTAATTCACCTATTTTTTAAAGTTGAAGTGCTATGAAGATGGGAGTGGTACCATTCAGAATATATTTTTCTACATCACCACCATTCACAATGCACTTTTGCCAGCAACAAACGAGGGTGTCCATTTTCGAATTTAGAGAGCACTTTTTCACTCACCTCTCTGTTGCATTAGAAGGCATTAGTTATGGAATGACCCTGGTATATAGGGTGTATAGATTTGGTATGAAAATATATCACAATGTGGCTGATTGCCTTAAAAACAATTACACAGATATGTATGTGTATATAATTATTTTTCCTTATATTTATAGTTAATAGTTTATTCCAATAATTTTTAATTAGTTGTATTTTTCATATTTGATTTTACAGAATAGAAAACAAAATATAAAAAAAAACAAATTTAAAATTATCTTATTAAAAAATCTTCATATTTTCTTTATTTAAAAAAAGAAAAGAAATAGCACTCTTTCATACATAAAAATGAATATTGACAGATGGTGTCTGTCTCATTCCATTTCAATATCTTTAAATAAAAAATATTT
>JAYKTE010126750.1:0-13347 GCA_036873565.1 Xipholeptos notoides | reverse complement strand
TTCAGACGAAATATTTATAAAAATGAAAACGTAGCATGTAGTATTATCGGCTGATGGTCGATACAACAATGTGTTTTATCTGCTGATTTTTCTCAAATGATAATACCTGAATTTTAACTGAATAATGCTAAAATCAATTATAAACAGTTTCAATGTCTTGAAAACTAGGGAAGTGATTTCAGTTAAGATCTTGTTATCGGCCAAAATCGTAGATTTGTGTCACACCTTAAGATAAAAATAATTTTCTCTCCATTTGCTTTTTTCCACAAATTATTGTTTTTAGAGGGGAAATAGATTTTCTATATGGGTATTTTAGAAGAGACATGATAAGAGCGGCAGCAGAAAATGACCAGTTACAAAACTCGTAAATTTTTATTACTGTCTTCATCTCTTTGTTATGATGGGTCGGTCAAAATGGATGTAGTCATTAAGCTATTTAGCAGGAAATTCATACCGACTCGAGAGAAATGCCTTTTGAGACAACGTTTGAGAAATGCTTCTAAATTTCTTGTACTTAATCCATTGCCATGTCATTGTTTCCTCTTTTTGTCATGACATTTGTCGGACATTTTAGCACTCCGAAAAATAATGTATATATGAATTTAATTGTTCTTCTCCGTAAATAAAATAGTGTAAACGGATATTGTTCTCCTCTATCTTGTGAATAAGTGGCTGGCTGGGGCCCCACGGCTCTTGGTTCATAAGCAAGGACAAGTACAATAACAAGAAAAGGCCGATACTTATTTTGATACAAAATCTTTCATATTTTAATTTTAAAATTTTCTCTCATGGGCTGCAGCATATTCTGTTCTATTTTAGCAAGAAACTGGATGCTACTGCGTCTTCTTAGCTTAATATACATAATCTTCAAAGTAGCCAACAGATCCTCGGCTAATATTATCATCCCCATTCTTCATCTTCCTCTTTGTTAACTTTTCTTATTATCATTATTATTATTATTATTAAAATCCGGTTCCATTGACTCCTTTACCAGCATTTTGTATCATTTATTTCGTCTGACTTTATTCTCTCCTCTCCCTATAATAGACTCAAATATATATGACGTTATAGGTCAAAAGATCTTAATCAGCATCATCATCCACATTAGTATTATCATCATCATCGTCGTCATCCTAATCATTACCTTTCATGCCATGTTGGTTTTTATTTCGACGCGTTTTCTTGTTAACCAGCAATATTGCGGCTGAATATTGTAAATCACTTTTCTCTTCATAACACATTTATAATTCCTTTTATATCTCTACTGTTCTTCTAAATCACAATACCTCCCATATTTATTCCCTCCTCCTACATTCTTTCTCGATGTTTGATGCCCTCTAAATTCATCTTGACCTTCATTTTTTAGTCTTAAACATTTCTCTTTGTGTTCTTCCCTCTACCATCCCTTACTTTTTTTACTGAACTTTTCCTCCGTTTAGTATTCTTCGTTTTTATCCGTTGTTATCACTTTTGATCATTCACTTTTTTTCTCTCAACCTCTTTATATATTAGTCTTTTCTCTTAATTTACCTTTCAGTATCGTCCATATTAACAGTTTAAGATCAACATACGTGATACTTGAACGGTCATTTTCGATCAATCAATGTGCCGATCAATAGTTTAACTGCATTGTCTAGTGATTCCTCCCACCGCTCACAAAGCTTTCCATGGAAGCAGCTTTACAACCACTACAAGATAATCAAGATAATGACCAATAAATGTTCAACACTGAACAAAACGGCAGAGAAGGTTTGGTTCTTTAAAATATTCTTACAATATTTTTTATATTGTTATTAGTATGATTATCCGTACGCAGCCGGTTATATTTATAACCAACAAGTAAGAGAGCAATCTTAGTTACTCTCTTTCTATGACATAAGACCCTTAAATTGATTATATTTTAAGTTGTAAAACTCACTGAAAATACGCTGCTAATACTTGGCATTGTAAACAATGATCTATCCTCGATTCAATATTTTTCCTATGTAATAGAATGATTGAGTAGTGGGTAGGTTAGCTAGATTTATTGGTAATAGAAAATTATGTGTTAGTTAAATTCTTCAAATCAAAACAATAGCTAGTCTTGTTTTTGATTGAAATATTCGGCCAGCATTCCTTAGCAAAAATTAGAGAAATATTTATTAAGAAATTGAATATTGGAATGCTAGGTCATTATAAAAACACTAGGTTTGTCTAAGTTGACAGTCTGCCTGAAAACCCGATTGGGTCATGTGTCGGGTTGGTGACTCGATGATCATGAAAAAAGAAACGAAATAAAAATATGTCATATTTTTATTTGAAGAAGTCTTCTGTTGTATGTCCGTTTCACCAGGCACACAGTATACACACACACACACACACCTTCAGTGACACAACACACACACCCAGTGACACACACAGAGGAACACTCACACACACCCGTACGAGCAACAACCAGAACCAATGAGGGACTAAACAGAAAGGAGCCTGGCTATGCACCCAAAAGGCGGGGATGGACTGGATTCTAAACCTAAGGGACTGGCGAGCAAACACAGAGAAAGCCATCTCCAGAACGTAAGGTATAACCAAGCTGATTGCGTGTCAATGGTGAAGGCCCCAGGGCGCGGGCGGTTGCGATCCGGTGCAGTGGTAGTGTTACACCTACACATATTCCTAATTTAGACTATTTGTTTTCTCATTTTTTTCTTTGGAATTAAAAATGGTTTGCAAGTGAAAAAGTTTGTCAATGGAATAAATTGTCTCTGATCCAACAGATAATTTTCTTAGATTCATTATATTTTAAGGAATTTCAGTCTTAGTTGGTTATATTATTTTCCTAATTTTATCCGCTATTACTATTTGTGTGTAGACACCATTGCTATACTATGAGGGTAGTTTCAAAACTAATGCCTTCTATTTTTCAAATGTTAAATAAAAATATTGAAGTGCGACAAATACGGGAGTTGTACCATGAAAACGAGCTATCTATTTTGCTCCAGAATTTCCTTTTCTAGATAGTCAGCTCGGCATAAATAGGAAATTAATAGAGAAGGTACTCTCGAACCCAAGAGCGTGAAGTAATGGGTTATGTATTACACTGTCGTGCATCTTAAGTGAATAAACAATATATTTTATTTGGTTTTAGTATTTGGATTATTTTTGTTTTATTATTATTTAGAGTTAGGGTTTTATTTGGTTTTATTAACCCTAAAACTAGATATGCCTTGCGAGGTCTAATAACTGTCGAAAGTCCTTGCAAAACTAGAAAAACGTCATGTTTCCAATTGCTCTTATTTTTTTCATAATCTTAAAAATAATAAAATTCATATCAAATAAAATCTTATTCTATATTCATTATATACGTGCCATTTATTTTCTGATGGATGATAATTTGCGAGCAATATTATGATTTGAATATCAGATAAGTATGATAACTTCAAGGCATTTTGTTAACAAATTTTTGAAAACAGATTTTACTCATCGTTAAACTTCTTCATATGCAGACGAGACCATAAGAGTTGCATAAAAACCATTATGTTTATTACAAAGGTGGTATTTCCTGTTTTCTTTTCATGTTACTTGCGTGAAAATATTTTTCATAATTTTATGAAAAATACAAATAAAAAATTGATTAAATTTTTTAAACACAACATATAAAAATAAAATTATGGTGCATATATTTTTATAAAGATCATTTATTACTCACGATAAACCTGATCTTAAATATAATTCAAAACAATGCGGACTTTATGATGAGTATACATTTTTTTGGTTATTTCGATACGGCTTACATTTAATCTGATTTGACAGTTTTTACAATATGACAAATGAGGAAAATGCACTTTTTTAAAAACTAAAAGTGTCATAGTTGACTAAGCAAAATAACGGTGAATACCGAAAATCGTCCCTTTTAGTCGATCTTAGGTTCGAGAGTAGGTTCTCTACCAAATCGGTAATTCTGCGATCATCACAATACTCAATGCACTTTTGCCAGATGTAAACAAGGTGGTACATGGTCACTTGCATCTCTGTTGCAGGTTGGAAATCAGCAAACCTATCTACCAACTGTAATGACATCAACTGCATCAGTTTTATAAACGTTCAACAGGCGGTGGTGAATATTGATCTGTTCAATTGTTTCTGCGTCAAGGAATGATTGTGCATCCCTGCTTCTTATACACGTGCATGGCAGGAGTCGCTCCTTTTAGATTGTTACACGGTCAATATCTTCAACAGAGAGATGAAACATTCAGGTGATTCGTGCATAAATTCAGTCATCTTAATAATGCAAATTGCAACCCCCTCTAATCCATTTAGTCGGAATAAAAATAGGATACATTACTTTTATAATGTTCCTCGTGGTTATTTATACACGGTTTGTTTATTTATTTTGGTGTTGCTTATATTTATCCCTTTTCTGTTATAGAGGTATTCGTTTTTGGTAATCTTCTTAAGATGTTATTTATAATTTCCATTTTTCTAATTAATACAACATGTTATAGTCTTTGATAATTGTTGTCCCAACCACAATATCTTCTTCTTGAAATCATAACAAAAACCACGAACTTTCAGGTTACAGTGGTTTTGTTTGTTTGTTTTTCTCGGGAATTTAGCTTGACAGTAAACGTTTAATCATTAAAAAATAATATCATCTCAGCAACCCAATCCGAAACACCTAACTATTACTAAATTGTGCAATAAAATAGAGCAATTAAAACCCATTCTTGTCATTTTTTATAGCAGAGGAACATAAATAAATAATATTCTGCTTTGATTGATAAGCAATAAATTTAGATCGATATCATGAGACTGCTACTAAAGTAGATATTTTGATTTTCTGGTTTCACGATAACGTGTTTAAGTGAATTTTTTTCTCTCGCTTATGCATATCCCTAAACTGGTCACCGAACCTAATGTGGTTTTAGGTCATTGATTAAAACATGTATTTTCGACTCATGTATCCTGTCAACTACTTTTATCGCCAAAGCAGCCTTTCACAGAAAAGGGGAAATAACTCAAACTGATTTTATTTCTCTAGCTATTATATTCGTATTTGAATTGTAGATTAAGCCAAACCTAAACAAAAGTCATATGATTATAAAACGCTGAATATCAAATATTCGGAATGATGGGCATCTTGTTATTTGTTTACAACATTAAACACATATATGTTAAAAATCTCAAATCCATTTTAGAACTAAATAACTCTAACTTATAATATGCCGTTAAACAAAACATCCTAATTAAACCTACCGGAGACGGTACGTCAGATACTTCCCAATAGTCAATATTAATCTGCAATGGTCAAGGAGGCCCTCACTAGAGTGCGCAGGAGAGACCCAGGGCGGGACAGATGGTGTGTTAACGACCGAGACCTCGATATGTGGCTCGGCGCAAGCTCTCTTGTCATCGGCGTGTCGATAGTTCACGATGGAGCCGTGGTGGAAGATGCTTGCTGGCTACGCCCAGAAAAGAATTTCCAGCACATAAACCTGGCGGGGCTCGATGCTGCCATCAAAGGGATAAACTTGGCAATCCTCTGGAAGTCAACCACATTGCGCCTGTTCACGGATTGCATTCATAAGTGAATCTCAGATACCCTTACCGGGAGGGCCAGAGTGCAAATCAAAACCGAGATGCTCATCTGAGGACGGCTTGACACAATTGTGAAGTGTTCCTAGTCAAATCTAGCCTCAACATTGTAGATTGTATGACGAGAGTACCCCAAAGGTGGCTAGACGCCACTGAGATAAACATTGAACTCGTACAACCTACCTGCGCTGCATCCGTGAACTCCGTTCGATTTAAACAGAGTCGGAGGCTAGTGATACCTTCCTCTGGTTCGCTCTATTAGAAAGTGGTTCAGAGGACGCGGTGTTTCTCGATCCTCAGACCGCGGACGTGAACAGGGATGAGGATGAGGTATGCATAGTCCCACTTCGAAGAAGCACCCGCCGAAGGCGATCGCTACTTCCCTGTTCTCTCTGTGATCATGAGATCAGGGATGAGTGATGCATGACATGTGATTGATGACGTCACAGGAACTGTTGGTCGACCATGTTTGTTTTTGGTGGTCGTCTGCTTTTGGGAGAAGAAGAAAATGACCGAGGAAGAATGAAGACGAGCTTATGTGAAGACATTATTCCGCATGGGTAGTGAATTTGCTTTGTGCTGAACCTTGTTGTTACAGCATATATCAAAAGTAGCCCAAAAGGAGCGTCAATGCAATGCCGAGCAATACTTCTAGTTAGAATATATAAACCAATCCATTAATCTGTGATAGTTGCGGACAAATAGTCCCCTATTTCACAAGTCAAATGACTAACCAAGAATATGTTAACTTGCAGAAACCCAATTTAATTTTGGCCATCTTTGTCTTCGAATACAAGACAGTAATATCTTCAAATAATTGAATCTATCGGTTATTTTTTAGCGACACTTTGTTCGTGTCCTGAGTCTTTCGACTTATCCCAATTCCATGTCTTTCTGTTCGTCCCTGCTGGTCTACCACCCGACTGCTCTTCGCAGATTACATACATATCGTTATCTTGTACTTCACTAAAATTGACTCTGAATTCAATTTAATCCTGAAGTGTAATTGTCCTGCTCTAAACAAAGATATGATCAATATTTGTGCAGAACTTTCAAATGTGTATCACACCCTGTTGTTAAAGTGTGTCAAATTAGGTCATTGAGCAGAAGTGGCCCCTACTAGTAAGTGTCCTCATCTTCATTGACACAATTTGACACACATTAGCAACAGCTTGTGACACACGGTTGAAAATATTATCTAGAAAATACTTTATGCTAAAAGGTCAATTGAATCATTTTTATAAATGTTTAATGTTTATTTCTTAGCCAATTAATTTTGAACAGAAAGTTGTGATTAAGGTTGATCATACTTACCATTCGATCCCTGCATTATACATTTTTCTTTTAGTATGTTTTAACAAAGAGAAGAAAAACATCTTCAAAGTTTATTAGTCTGGGTGAAGTCGACTAATACAGCAAAGATTAAACTTTAATCTCCTTGTTGATAATTACTCTTATATTATCATAGTAGAATGTAGTAAATATGTGGATGCGTTGTAGTAGTTGGGTTAAGCTTACCAATAAAATATATAAGTATATATAATATCGTTTGCTTCGCTGCATGGCAATACATATATATATATATATATATATATATATATATATTCCATTATATATATGTTAGATATTAAAGTGTCGTTCATTTCCGACGGTTCTAGATTCCATTATCATCAAATCATAATAGTGTGTATTATATAGTCGGCATTCCACCTGATATTTCATTTCTATATGCAGTGCACGTAGAAATGATTGTTGTTTTTGACAACTCGGTGGAATATGTTATGAAGTTCAGAAGAGCACTTATATGCAAATAATTCACATTTATACCAGCAGATTTTATTTATAAAAATTATTAAATGGTTAGAAGTGTAGTGTGCATGCGCATCGATGTTGATTTGGTATTTATATTATCTTATTTCTAAATAATCGACTTCAAATCTGAGCGGAATTTATAAATCTCCTATTTCCCTCTCGCTTATTTTGTCTTTCACTCTCTTTTCAGATTTATTACTCTCTATCACTCTTTCAGGCTCTTTATCCTTTCCCTTAAAATATTGTTTGCTATACATGTCTGAGATTCCTTCTCAATTCCTATTTTGACCGTATCTTAATTTCTTGCTATAGGTTTTCTTTTCTCCATATGCTCTCTTCCTCTTTCGCTTTCCAATAACTGTATCTCTGTATTTTGCCTCTATCTATCTATCTATCTATCTATCTATCTATCCTAACCTTCTATTCGTTCTCACTACGTCTTTCCCTAAATTAATCAAATCTATTTATCCACTTTCCTACTTATCACTGACATTTACTGTATTCTATTTGCTATTAGCTGCCCCGACCCGGCATTTCCCGGGTATCTATAGGCAATGTCTGATTATAAAGTGCTCTTTTAGCTTTTCTAGCAAAATATAGTTCACTACATGGTTGATATTTAAAACGGGCGTTTCATTATATTAGTAGTTATATAGCTAGTATCCGTAAAACTGGTTTACATATAAAATTTTACCAAAATATTTAAAAAAAATCAAATAAAAGAGGCCACTGCAGTCTAAGACATTAAGAGAGAGAAAGAGTGAGAAACAGAGAGAAAAGATAAAAAAAAAGGCAATGATAAAAATATGATAAAAACAATTGCCATCTCTGCAAATGACCTATCATCGATCAATTGAAAAATGGGGTGTTTTGGACAAAATGAGCCTTGATTTAATGTCCACGTGCCAAATCGGCTTAAAATTGACGTTTTCGAAAAACATTTTTTGACAATCAATGTAGACCACGACGAGCGTATGTGTGTGAAATTCCAACCAAATTGGTCGAACACAACCCACAGATGCCAAAAATGGGATAAAAAGAGGCGCTAATAAACGGGGTCCACAAAGCTGATTTTTTCAAAGCGCTGACGTCATGCGATAAAGAGTTACTTTGAAAACGTAGATCCGAAGTTTGGTCAAATTTCGTTAAAAATTCCTGTTAAAAACGAAACGGGTTTGAAAAGAATGAGAAACGCCCGGAAAACGCCGGGTTAAGGGAAAAACTGTGAGTTTCATAGCGCGGAACACGGTCGACCCTAACCAAAATGGCATGGTGGGTCCAGAATTGACTGTGCAGTCGTAGTCTCTGAGTCTATCTCTGAGCCTACGAAAAACCCCTAGAGACGCTATTTATCGAGACCATTTTATTAATAGGTAGGGATTTATCCATGCCATTCATACTTCTCATCGGGAGTTCTATATCTATATACATAGCTTCCTTCTTTCTACATTTTCTATGAATTTCTCTTTCTTTAATCTCATAACTCTTTATTTATTTCTCATTTTATATTAAACACATACTCTCTTCATATTTAATCTCATTTTCTTTTTTCTAACTCTCTCCCTCTTATTATAGTATGACACACTATTTTCGCTTCTCACTCAGCTCTTTTCTGCGTGGCTGTGCGTTTATATCATTTTTAGAAGTAGTATGCTATGTCATCATCTTCTTCAAAAGATGAATCGAGGGTGATCATTGCAGAAATTGTTAAGAAATAGCAAATGCCTATTTCTAAAACTTAGCAGTTCATATTCAAGGATACTTATGAACATAACCATTTCAACACAGGGACTTGGCCTTATTCCAAATACGAACTTACTAGTCACTCACGCTAATAACTAACTAATTAGCTGTCTGTCTTTGTCCTTGTCTCTGATGTTTATACTAATCCATAGATTATCCAGTTTTGTGGAGAAATACATGTCATATTCATGAGTGTTCTTCATATGCTTGTTTGCAAAATTTTATTTTTTAAGCACAAACCCTATATCAAAACATTGATAATGTATGGTAAAATATACGAACTTACAACCACCATGCCAATTACAAATATATTTTCTAAATATTAGAAAAGAAGACTTTTAAAGATTTAAAAATCGTAAAGGGTTTTTTTCTAAACGAGGTCACTTAGGACATTTTAATATGGGATCATTAACTCAGAACATTTCGAAAAGGTTCAAAACTGATCAGATACTATTCTTGGAATACCATGTCCTAGAAGACATCGCAATGCGTATAAGTTACGAAAAAGTTTGAAAAAAGAAAATCCCGAGCCGGTATTGATAGCTGAATGTAGATAATAGATTGATGGGCAGGATTACAAATGACATGTGCTTCCGACATTAATAAATGGATGGCAAAATACCAAAATATACCTAAATATTTAAAATAAGGTTTAATCTCAAATATATCTTCTTAAAAAAATTGGTTCACAAGCTAAAATCTTTACTCGCAAAAACAATAAATCTTACTATTGTACAAAAGTGGTTATATGGAATTTTAATGTGGCCACCTAATAAGTGTAAGGTTATATTTTAATAGCATAGGCACGTAATATTTTTATCATTTCATTATCCAGTAATCAATTTATTTATACCGTGTTTTCGATCCATCTACTACCAAAACAAATTATTTTTGTCGTTGAATATGTTATTTCTATTATGATCTGAAATGTCATTTCTCTGAATGAATGTTTTACACAAATTAATTTAATCTTTTTATTTGTTGCTTGAACTGGGTCAGTTTGAGGACGAGCAACAAGATTAAGGGACGCTAACCTAAAAAATTAGACAAGCAAAACGTATCCCCTTCTCTCTCATTGCCTCTGTCTTTATTTTTTTGATTTTCTTTTTAAAAATTATCCAGGTTATTTTCTCCTCATTTTTAAGGTTCAACGTAGTCCTCACATTCTTTCTCGATTGTCGCTTTCTCTCTAAAGGTGTTTCCTATCTGTCTTTATTCTCTCTTTAATTCATTCAAAGAAATGACTGGGCCTATTTTACATCTAAATTACAATGCCTCACTCAGTTTTCTTTTCGTCATTCTATTTTTCTGCCTCTCTGTAACACGCCCATACCTTCTCTGTCATTCACTTTCCCTGTTTCTCCCTGTGAATTTCCAATTATTCCAACTGTGACAGAGATACTTTGCCTTGATCCAGGTACGCTATTTGCAAGTGTACAATTAAATACGAATGATTAATAGGCCAATTTTTTACGGCTTGCAATATGTGACCAAGCAGTACCTCTGTAATATTACATGGGGAGATCAAGTTTTCTTCGAGTAAAAACACGTCGTCATTCTATTGGGATACTAAAAGAGTAATAACTTAGTATAAACATGTTGTCAACCTTTAGGTTAGTGAAAGATTAGTTTACTTGTAGAGTGTAATTCAGGTTTTAAGCATAGCAATTCTTGATGGATTATAGAAATTTTCTTTCATATAAATGTAGAAGTTTGTTTTAGGCTTATCTTATATGAAAGCACACAAATTCATAGATCATCAGATTTAAAATAGCATTCTCTAATTAGGCAACCTCAATGAAAAATGCAGTGGTAACGGAATTGGTTCTTTTTGCAGCGAAAAAACGAACCAACTCGATTGGTCGGCCAATGGGGATTATTAGCCAATGACTATCGTCTTAACAACCCCCTGATTGGTTTAATCAGCCAATTAGTCAGTCATTGGGATGTGCTAACAAGAAGTAATACTGTCGTTGGTTGACCAATGATTTATTACGATCAAACGAACTTGTGCCATAAATACACTTATTTCCAGGTGAAGTCAATCTGACATGTTTGCTACACTGAAAAAATATTTTTGTTGTTTATTGTTTTGAATTTGAAATGATTGTTGATAGATTGTGATTTGATAGATAAACCTAAAAGATTGTTTTGTTTTAATGGAAGTTAATTAGTTACGTATGGGTTTGAATATGTTTATACTGAATGATTTCAGTTTATTACACTTAATTTTAATAATTATTATCATAATTTAATTTCGCGAGTCAACTTTGTGACACTTAAATGAAAGTGTCATATTAGTAGCGAGTCCTGGGCGCCCGGGTAAAGCCGGGAAATACTTTTATATATAAAGGTGACCTTGTCTCACTATCTGAGGATTGTCTCTACGAAACTACTTTACCATTTTTTGTCTAGAGACTTGAAAGTTGATCTATGGGTTATTCAGATATGTGGAACAATTTAAGCCAGAAAATTAGCTGCTAAGGCGTAAAACTTGATCTTTGCGGAATTTTACGGTACGCTGTGCTTGCACTACATTGGTCATTAGAGTGTCAATATAAACGCGGTCTGCGAATATAAGTTAAGGCTTCCATAAAATTACAGTATTCTTCTTAGAAAGAAAAAAGATCTTGGAATTACAAAAAGCACTGACTAAAATGAGCACAAAATGAGCAAGGCCGGGCAATACTTCTAGTATTGTCTATATTTAAAATGATGCTTATTGTAATTAATGGTTCACTAAAATATATGAATAAATATAGTTTCAGAGTTGATTAAAGTTTTTTAACAAGAAAGTAGAGCTAAATGTAAATCTATTGATTTAGATGAAAAATGATTCAAATTGAGAACAACAATTCAATGGATAAAAGAATCTAGTTTTACGTTGACATCAATAATATAATATTATAATCCACTTAAAATGATTGAAATATGGAATAATTATTCTTTTCAAAATAATGTCTTGTATTTTTCTATGTTAAAAACATAGTATTCTATTCAACGGACATAACATTTCAAAAAGTAGACACGAGGGCAGTACATTAATTTTAATGCTGTAAAAATATCTCTATTGTTCTGTAATTGGCTATTGAGTGAATTTAGTTTATATGCCCTTTTTAAATATAAACCTTCATATATATAAAACATATAAAAACAAAAAACTATAAATGCCTCAGTTGGAATGAAAGTGACAGAATACGTGGTATATGGCTTTTGCATTCTTCTGAACGTCAGTAATCTAAACGTATCAAGCAAGCTGTGATAACGATTTCTTCAAATACATACATACATACATACACACACATATGCAGAATAATATACATACACATCTATACACATAAACACACACAACAACACACAGAAAATCACAGCAAATTACCAACATACTCACACTAATATAAATACATAAAGATATACATATATATGAAAATATTCCTACAAAAATCTAGACTCATATACTTGTTCTCACATGTATAAATACACTTACATAAATACATAAATATCCATATACACTCAAACACTTACATCATGTACACTCCCTCACAAAAAAACACCCTCATTTTTTCTGCATACACAGACGAGAGCAAGCACTAAAATAATCAAAGACATAGACATATTTGAAAAGGTAAGTCGATTAAATGATTGACTAATGCATCGATTTATCAATAGATTGATTAGACGATTGATTGACTAATTGATTAAATGATAGACAGATCGATTTACAGCGGTAGATATACAGCATTTATGAGAAAAGATTATTGATTCATTGTAAAGCGGTAAAGATATAGAAAAATAAGACTAAAAATGAATAGCTAGAATTTTGTCTTCGTCCATTTCGCATGAAATTTACTCAATATGGATTAGATTACACACACAAAGAGACACACACACACGTGCACACACAAACACATATATATTTATATATTATATAAATGTGCATTTGATTAAACATGGAATAAATGACCCTTACCAACTTTTAGATTCTAGCCGGTGTAATCATTATACTTGTTTTTATAATTTCGTTGGCAAAAGTCTATCACTAA
This sequence comes from Xipholeptos notoides, assembly GCA_036873565.1. Taxonomy (NCBI): domain Eukaryota; kingdom Metazoa; phylum Mollusca; class Cephalopoda; family Idiosepiidae; genus Xipholeptos; species Xipholeptos notoides. The sequence goes on along the minus strand of JAYKTE010126750.1, from coordinate 178 downwards.
ACGTTGTTGACTCTGAGTCTACAAATATCAACAATCACCGATATTGAGCACTTTAAGTATAGTTAACGTATCAATTATATATATAAATATATGTATTTATATGCGTGTGCGTTGTGACTAGAGGGTTTGAGGTTTTTGGGAACCAAGAGCGTTTTCTATGATTATATATGTAGGTATG
>JAYKTE010126639.1:0-13350 GCA_036873565.1 Xipholeptos notoides | reverse complement strand
ATGCACACACTTAGCCTGGAGATCTTTTCAGATTTGAAATCAGCACGAAAAATACCCCTAGAAACACTAGAAAATTTGTCATATGAACCAAATGTCCACCAACTCAAAAACTAAGGCCTTTTTTAGCCTCTGGCCCATAGCCTAATACTTAATTTTCAAAAAACTTAGAACTTTGATTAATTTTATGTAGTCTTATAGCTATAATCTAACTCTTTGGAACACAGAATACCAAAAGTTTATGCCATAAAAAAATATAGGTAAAATGCTGGCTCATATTTTGCTGCTTTAATTTCACATTTTTTAAAATCCTTATGAATCTGGTATTACGTGATATAATTTGATATCAACACAATACAATAGATCATACTTAATTAAACATTTACCTCCACACATTTTAACCATTATATATTAAATATATTATAGTTAATTATCTAGCCATTTATAAATGAAAAACTAATTATTCTCTTAAATGAATAAATATTGTGCAATTCTTGTTAACATTTATAGCTCTTTCTTAACTTTATACAGTACTTATACTAGTTAAAACTAATATTTGCCATGAAATATTGTTATGATTTTCAAAATTTTATTTACAGTGATTTTGAAGATGTATTGAAAGCCATCAAGTGGCCCTTTGTCACAGTAACCCTCTCCAAGACCCCAACTATCAATCAAGCCGAAAAAAGAAATGAAATGGCCTCACTATTCAAGAAACTGCTCCGATTAAATTTACCGTATCCTTTATCGAAAGTGGTTTTAAATAAACTGAAAATACGTTATTTCCATCTCCAAATAATATATGTAATATATTAGTATTTAAAGTTAATAATCCCAATTCAAAATAATATTTTGGATTAAACAAAATACTAAATGTCCTTCTTTTAACATCTTAAAAGTTAAAAAAAAATTATATTTTTATAACCATATTCCCATTTGCCTTAACTGCTGAGATCCTCCCTGCAACGAACACGTATTTTAGGAAATACGACTTTGGGTCGTCTTCATATTGCACCCCAAGTGTTACCCCTTCAGCTGATGCTAAAACCTTTGAAAAAACGATTTAAATACCATTTTTATGGAAACAGACAAACAAACAGTCTAGAAAAGGTAAGATCATTATTTATCAAGGTTTTAGTTTCTATCAAAAATATTAATTTCTCTTTTAATTAAATTTACTTTTAATCTATTACTATTAGGATTTTAAAATTTATTGCAGAAATAGGGCTTATATCTTTATAGTAATTAAATACTGTAATAGTAAGCAAACTAATTAGATATATGGAGGTCATTCCAAAAGTAATACCTCACTTGTTTTATTGGTACTACACGTTTTCGTAGCTCTTTAATTAAAAAAAAAAGTAACTTTAACTTTAAAAAGTAAGAGGCATTACTTTTGGAATGACTCTCGTATCAACATTATGACAGAATATTATTAGGTTAACTCTTTTATACACTTAAATAAAGTAAACTGTAGATAACTGTTTGTACAAAGGTGAACATAACATAATGTGAACACAGAATATGTGTATGTATAGGTATGTTATTGAACTTTTTCCTGAAAGTGTCTCTTTGAAAAAAACATGCTGAATAATACTTGCAATACCAACCATTGCACAACCAGACGTCAATATTTTTAAACTTCAAGATATAAAACCAAATAGTGAGTTTTCTGTTGAAAAAGTTATAATAGTAGATAGTGTAAGGAATATTGAATCAGAGAATTAGATTTAGATATATGGCTAATATATGTGGATCTAACTAATAGTACTATTAGTTTAACATTATTTTTTTTTTTATTCTTGACAGCCGGAATGGTACTTTACCCAAGTGTTGACATGGATACGGGATCATTGTGACTTTTTAGAAAATAGTATCCAACCTTTGTTGGAAGAAGAAACAAATGGAAGAGTTGTTTTAGATGCCAGGGTATGTTATTGAACTTTTTCCTGAAATTGTCTCTTTGAAAAAAAAAATTCAATTCATGTAATTAAATTTCTATGAAAATGCTACCAAAACTTTACTCATACTGTTCCAAAGTGTATAAACAGAAAGGTATCACCACCCAGAATATACCTAATTTTTTTCAAGAGCCATTCATCATTCCTTAAGAAATAAATAATGGGACCAAAATCCATATAGTCTAGGAATTTTTAATTTTAGATAAAATCTTTGGTTAATACTGTTGAGAATTTCCCAAAAATATAATTTTGTGCAATTTGTTCTAGAAAATTTTGCTAAAATTGATAATGATATTTTGCATAATTGTGTTCATGGATAATCTAGTAATAGAAAACTTTCTCCTTGATAATTAATAATAATAATAATGAGAATAATTAATTAAGAATATCTAATTTGTTAAAAGATAGTATTTAAATCTTTTAACAAAAACAATTTTCTTAATGAATTTTATTCAAGTATTTCAAAGCAAAACATTAAACTAAATCTTATTTTTAATGAAAAAAATTTACAAATGTATATTACATCTTTATTGCTTTCTTAACAATTTAACATCAGTATAAAACCAAAACTAAATTTTATTTAAAATAAAAGGTGTTACTTAAATCCAATCTCATCATGTTGGGTATCAAGCTAAATAAGATTCTTCAATTAAAATTTGAATTAATACTTCTTTTTAAACCAGTGATTACTTTTTTTATTGCATTGTTCTTCAAATTAACACTCCTTTTAAAAATATAATTCTGGATGTTTGACAATAATAAACCTGTTCATGGTCTATTCTATAGGCCATATCTGCCCTTTCGGGTATCTCGGACCCCTGCACCACATAAAGAATGATATACATCAAGCTGAAAGTCTCATCCTTAATAACTCTCTCAATATCCTGTAACTTCTTGGAAAAATCAATTTTCCAGATCTACTGTTTGTAGATTATTATTTTGTTACTAATAATACCATATTTGCTTGTCTAAACAATTTTGATTGTTGTTTAACTTATTTGGACTTTTATTCTTATTTTTATTGTTACATTCACATCATGAATGTGTCAATCTACATTAAGTATTGGCGATAACTTCTGCCCAAAGTCTGGATTGAACTGATTATCTCCCAGTGAATGTCACCTCAGAGGTTTTATTATAAACTAATGACTAGATCCCTACACAGCTTGTCAAGTAAATCTTGTGAATGTACCAGTAAAAATGAGATTAAATTTGAGTGATTTTAATAATAATTCTCCTCTTTTGTTTTTCTCTTTAAGTTTTATTTACTTTGTGTTTTTTTTAATTCTCTTGGAAGGTGGAATTAATGCGAGGCTTGGTTGAATTGGTCCTGGAGAAGATGACAGCTGATCTCCCTGAGATAATGTACGATGAACACTTGTTTACACATTTGATCGATGAAGCTTTGTTGTTTGATCGAGAGCTGCGGCAGAATTATGGTTACCCTCCGAATCAACCAGGAGCATTGCATATACTGTCTCAAGAGGAGGTCTTCGACAAATGGCTGGTTGTGGAAAAAAAATGTGAGCTGAATTTTTATTTTTTTCATTTACAAAAATTATTAATGAATATGATTTATTCAATTATTAGCAAAATACAGGTCAGACCGCTATTATATAAGTTATTGATCTTTAATTAGTATATGTTTTTATTCTAAGACCTAGAACTACTGAATTTTAATTATTTAATGTCTGCCCTAGACAGCTGAAAGATCCATTTTAAGACTATTCAAAATATTCAATTGATATTATATAGAAAGTGAATGATATGATTACAGTGTACCATAGAAACAAGTTCTGTTAGTTTGGTAATGTCAGAAAAGTCAAAGGTAACCAATAAACTTCTTCAGTGATTTCCTGGCATGAAAAAATTAGAGATGCTCATGTAAATTGAATCCATGGACAGAAAAGTATAAACATTGGTGTACTTGGGCCAGTGATAGCCTAATGACTGTTTAAGGTATATTTGTCAAGATTTGAAAGATTTTATTTATACCTAGAGGGGAGAAACGACTCCAAAGGCAGAATGAACAGGCACCAGCGGAGGAGAGCAACATTTGTCTGGCAGGCGGCAAGGTGGGCTTTGGTTAATCAAAGACCCGGCAGCCCGATGCAACCTGCATCATGGACACTGTCTGTCTCATCCTTCTTGAGGCGTGGTGGAAGCAATGCAGGCCTAAGCGAATATGCATGGCCTTCGCACAGCCACGACCACCCAAAACAACTTACACACCAAATGGCACTGTCGTTTTGTGCCTCATTTTTATTCATCCTCATCAGCTCTTCCACCACAGATTGGCCCGTGCAAGCCATATAAAATATAGGCATCCGCGAAAATAGAGAATGAGGGATAGACCCGATAGTTGGACACAAGTGGACACTGACAAGAGGTGAGGGCAATGAGCCAATAATGGATTATCATTATTCAATGCCCTTTGATTTAGCTAAAATTTATTATTTTCTTATTGCCTTATTTGAAGAAAGTAACCCTACTCTTTGTGGATTTAACCATTAGACTATTATTATTACTACTACTTCAACAATTTCTTCTTGTTTAATTGCCCAAGTGAAGCTGATATTCCAAATTTGGACTAATTTTCTATTCCTATTATAAAGAGTTTTGCTTTGTATAATTTCCCAACTAGGATAATTTTTTTCCCAAATGGCCTTACACTCATTCTCTCTTGGTTGTTAATGCACTCTTTACCTTATATATCAGCTGTTGAAACCTCATCTAGGAACTCCTGTGGTTAGAGCTCAGTCATTGGAATTGTAATGTACAAATTTAAATCTGTGTTCACTTTCAAACTAATACCTTTTCAGCTATGGGTTAAATAATTGTCCCACTGACAATTTATTTACAATTTTTAGATGTTTACCAAAAATTATTGTTCTTTGCATTAAATGACCAAAACGGTTGATATGCTGTAACACAATTAAAAGAAACCCTACTAATAAAAACAGTAAGCTGAGTATCCTCCTCCTCTCACCCCCTAGCTAATGATAGACTAAATCTAAAATTGTAGGTTCGTTTATATGTATTCATTCTCCCATGTTAAAATGTTTCTTTAAGAAATTAAAATTTTGTTGTTTATTGAAATTATCTGGTTTTATTTGTGTAACTATCTATCCTATTTTTCCTATGAGTCATAAAAAAAGTATATTATGATTTTTTTTGTTTTTGGAAAATCTTATTTTAAGAGTCATTTCTTTTATCACGAATACAATATATTTATATAAATCTATTATATATCTTTACTTTTTTTGTTTTCAAATTTATTTCATTTATTTGTTAATTGTCTTTTCAGATGCGATGGAGAAAGTAGATGCCATGATGTCTTCACCAACTGCTTGGCAATCTCAGTATCGTGATATTGCTGATGTTGATGAACTCAAAGTTCCTGAGTGCGGAGAAAGTTTCATGACATTAATGCTTACAATCACAGGTAATAAGTGGTTTCATTTATGTGAATTACTGATAAAAATGGATTTTTATCTTTTACTTCATTGTTGGACTTTTGTTTCCATTTCCATTGATTTTGTTACTTCAATAACCTGTAGCGAGAAATGTCAAATTGTATCTGGTGTCCTAAGTTTTTGATAAGTAGCATCTTTAGATATTTAAGTGTAACAATATGATGCCTGGTAGAGTGTATGTGAACTATTTATCTGAAAGTAAGTGTGAGAGGACGGGCAAAGTTTTAACTTAGTAAATTTTAAAATCATTACGAAGCAAAGGTGACTTTAATAGTGCTCGAAATATTAAAATTATTTTACTGAAAACGAGTAACTGGTAACTCATTTTTATGGCAATAAATAATTAATTTATTGTGTAATGATTTAATATCAATACATCTATACTTGGTTTGAATATTGTTGGGAACCAAATAAAAATATCTTGCAGATTATTAATGTCTTATTAGATAAAGCAGTCAATTTAGAAAGGAATGAGATTCATTGTAATTGGTCAATAGATATCATTGGTGAAGAAAATTGGAGTGTTCTCTTCATTTTGTACTGAATGATTAATGAATATTAATTTCCCTTTTTTCTACCATTTTTATAGATCGTTATAAGCATTTACCCCAACCGCAGCATAAATTGCGTTTCCTTGCTCTTCAACAAGAACTTTTGGAAGATTTTCGTACCCGTTTAGTACAAGTAATGAAACAAGAAGCTCAGAATGTTCTTGGACAACATTACTGTTCAATTCTTAACACAGCTTATTACATTGTAGAAGTATTACAAGAATGGAGTGAATTAGTGGTAAGTTTCTTATGTATGTTTTTTGTGTTTATGAAAAATTATAGTAAACCAGCACAGTGGGCTACTTTCATATATAAGAATTCAATTAATTACTATAGGATTAATAAATCAATACCAATCTATATATATATATAAAGTAGTAGCATTCGTGTGTTTATGTGTGTACAACTCTCCTACTGCCCAAACCAGTGGACTGATCATGACCAAACTTGGCATGATGATAGTCTCCAATGGATGGTGCACACCATTTTTCAAGGTTAAACGTCAAGGTCATGGTCTATTTTTGTATACTCTCTTACAGCCCGACTCAGTAGACCGATCATGACCAAACATGGTAGGAAGATGGTCTCTAACCGGATGGTGCATACCAATTTTCAAGCTCAAAGTTAAAGGTCATAGCCCATAGCCTATCAAGGTCATAGCCTATTTATGTATATTCTCCTACAAATCACTGGACCTATCATGAACAAAACCGATAACAAAACCCATAGCCTAAATCCTAAAACCTGCAATAAAACCAAAACAATCTAGCTTTTCTGGTATTAAATGAGACTCAGAGTTTGATACCTTTACACAATACAAACTCCTCCATCACGGCCTATGCTTATCTTTAATTTCATATCCATATGAAAGTTTATGATTTTGAATTTAATCTGCTTAAGCACCCAATTGGCAGTTGTTTAAGGTTATTTATCAGAAACCTTAATTTTTTTTCTTTTATTAGTTTTTCCTCCAGTTACAATTTTTCAAAAGTGAATATGATCGAGAAGATGAAATGAATCAAAGATTAGATGACCCTCCAACTATGGCTTCCAGTGTTCACAGCCTCACAGATTACAGTGTTGCTATGGATGGATCAGTTATTGATACTAATCAGGTATTTAATTATAAAATTTTTACAAATCCAGATTCCATATTTACTAGAATGTTTTAAAAATGTTTTAAAAATGTTTTATTTTTAAGAGAAATTCTGTAAGCTTTTTCTTAACCACCCTGATATCAAAATAGCTTACATTATGCTATATTATTGATAAACATTATAATCATGCAATGTGTATTATGTAATACTTATACATTGATTATACAAAAAAAAGCAGATTGCTTATTTCTACAAACCATAAAAATCAAAAACCAATTGGCCATAACTGTTAATATCATTCATTTCTATTTTCCTTTTTCCTAATTGAGCAAAACTTCAGACATAGGATTATTCTGTTTAGAACATCATATCGAAATATAGTATTTCACCCATTGTTATTCAATTTATAACATATGCTAGAGATTACCTGTGATTAGGTGCAACATAAAGCTGTTTAGGACATTCTTATAAAGAAATTGAGGAATGGCTCTGATCTTCTCTCTAATGTATTCCTTGAGTGTTATGTTGCTAAAACAAATTAAACTTCATTACATTTACTTTGAAGCTAATAAACATGAAAATTCTGAATTCTGAAAGTACAAATTGGACTATTTTCCTCATCTATTATATCCTCCCTTTCATAACGTTTCGTGAAAGAGAGAATATTATAGATGAGGAAAATAGTCTGATTAATTCATCAGAATTGGCATTTTTTTGTCACTGTGTATAAAGATTTCATAAAGTGTGTGTGTGTGTGTATATATATATATATATATATATATACACTTTATAAAATTATGTATAGTGACAAATGTGTGTGTGCATATATATATATAGAGAGAGAGGAAGATTACTTCCCTTTAAATATATTATTCTAAATATAAAAATTTATGAAAAATATTAATGGTAGTTATTTAGCTTTAGTTATTTAAATTGCATTTTATTCAAAAATTAAATTTCCTGAGAAGTAAATTATATATACTTATATTTTGGCAGCAAAGGTGGAGGAGTGGTAAAAACTTTGACTTTGGAATTGTATTACATGAGTTCAAATCACAGTAGAAACCATTACATTCACTTTCAACTGCCTCGAGCAGATGAGGCTCGTTAACTTGGGAGAGTAACTCCTCTAGGTGTAAGATAACACTAATTTAAAAAAAAACAGGATAGATGTGATTTGTCAATTCAATGAGAGTAACTCATCTAGGTGTAGGACAACACTGATTACAAAAAGGTGTGGGAATATGGTCAGCACATAAAACTAGCTTTGTGTCTAATTTGGATTGGTGCTCAACCAAATATTTTTTGATATGAGCTCTTTGTCTGTGCTTACATAAGTTTGTGTATTTCTAAATATGAACTATTTGTTAATCCATTTGGTTTATTTCTTATTGCTTCAATAGTTCAATTAAAATAGATATTTTATACTCCATTGATGCCTGATACTTCTGCTATTTCTAAATATTTATTTTTTAATCTTTTTTTTTCAGGTTTTGGATGCAATGATGGAATCCCGGTTACTAATGTCTTTAGAAGAAACAGTATTTGACTGCATGATTGACTTGTTTGATCGTCTCAAGAATGATATGTTGAAGACAATCATTAATTATGTATTTACCGATGTGAAAGCAAGAAGCCAACCCTATCGAAAAGACAGGTAAAGAAATACTTTTTATGGTTTTGAATTATAAGCGTAAAACAATAAAAAACTTTGTATATAAAAGGACTTGATTCCATTGCACATGCAATAAAATAAATAAGAACACTTGTTATTAAAATATATGATGATATTTATAAGAAATAAAAAAATATTTTAAATAGGTTTTGATCCTTTTTGTTCATTTGCTAACCAATTAAGCTGCACTTATATGTTAGTTTGTTTATTTATTTATATATAAAACCACATGAAATTATGTTAACCATGTGAACGTCAACAACCTCAAATCAAATCTCTCCCCTTTTCCCCCACATTTATCAAATTATCATTTCTGTTATAATGTTGTTCATATTTGTTTTTTCGCTTTGAAATGGAAAAGTAGTCAATTATAAGTAAATAGAGAATAAGTAAATTCGTAAATATAGTAGACTTGGTATAATCTTTATTCATAATCCACTGTGATCATCAATCATATTTTAGGATATTTTACATTTTTTAATGTCTATTTATATATAACTTTGTAATTTTTTATGTAGTTTTAATCATTAAAAAAATTTTTTTTTTCATATGTAACTGCAGTGAAATAATTAAATAAATCAATTTTCATTTATCCTTCTGTTTTTTTGTTTTTTTTTATAAAAAGTGACATAATAAAATGTGGAAATTATGTTCAAGAGGTAATTATACTTAATTGTGTACTTTTTGGTATTCCAGATGGATCACGTTGCCATCACAGCAGGATATCCAGGGTGGAGTCCAAGGCTTGTCCCCAACTGCCTGTGAAATGTTTTTAGTTTTAAAAAGTCATCTCCAACATGTTCAGGGTCTTATCAGCAAGCCACTTTTTACCCATTTCTGGCAAAGACTTGCTGATAAACTCAACAAGTTTATTTTAGATGAGGTGAGCAAGTGTTATAGTTTATCCGTCTTGTTTATTTATTTCCTAATTAACCTATCTACTCAGCAGAGCCAATTAATATAAAAGCCTCTTGCAGTCTAAATACTAGATAGCTTTCCTGTTTTTTTTAAAAATGTACTTACTATATTTTTTTTTACTTATACAATATTTTTATTTTCTATTACTTATATTACCATATGGTATATTATAATATATGATATTTTAGTAATATTATGAGTAACCCAATAAACTACGCTGTGAAGATATTTATTCTCTAGTGATGAAAAAAAACTCTTTGTTAATTAAAACTTTAAAATTTCTCCTCATAGACAGATTATTGAATATATAGTGCACATTATTGATCATAGGATCCTGAAACTGACCAAGAAGTGTTTGCTTTTTTTGGGTTCCTTAAGTTTTCTATCCCAAATGCCCTACAAAACCAAACTAAAGATCATGAATAAAATAACTATTCTTCTTGCAATACATTTTTTTAGAAACTGAATCTCTGCCATTCATTATATTTGCCAGTTCTAAATAAATGAAATTATTAAAAGAATATTATTTTTTGTGTAATTTCATAAAACCACTCCTGAACTAATATTTCTAATATGCAAGTTAATATTTTAAAAATGAAGCAAGAATTTCAAGTAAAGAATATTATTTTCAAAGAATATACATGAAAAATGTTTTATTTTTCAGGTGATTTTTTCCAATTACTTTAGTGATGGTGGAGCTGCACAACTTCAATTTGATTTGACAAGAAACCTTTTTCCATTGTTTGGAGAATATACGCCAAAACCAGATGCCTATTTCAGACTGTAAGCGATCTTAGGGCATTTTCATTACTCCTTTTTATTATTTTTTCCTAATATCTTTCCTTCTTGAACATGACATTGGATATGTTGACATAATTTCAACTTTTTCCTCCAAGCTCTCTCTCTCTCTATCATTGAATAGTTATACTTTTTAGAAACTACCAAAGCTGATTTTAAACTCTTAAAAAGGCTCTGGATTAAGATAATTTTAGACTATATTTATCATGTATGACTTTTATGACTAGAAAAATATAATGTTCTAAAATTCAAAATATCATTGAAAGAGGAAAATTGAAAAATAAACACTTTTGTTTTAGAGGGCTTTGATTTTCCCTTTACTTTTCTTGTTTCTGGGCTGAACTAGTCAATATAAAGTTCCAGTATTAGTTCCAACTATGCATGATCACTTATTAAAAGCTACAAAACAAAAAGAAAACATCAATTGCACTTTAAAAGAATTAAATACACAACAAATATAAAAGTACAACAAATACAAAAATGTTTTTTGAAACATTTGAGATAAGACTTGATAATTTGTATATTTAGTAAGTGAATTAGAATTTCAAATGCCTACAGATCTCCTTCTCAAAGACCAATTATATTCATAAAGTTTAACTTTAGTTAAAAAATAAATGGTTTTTATTTCTCTCTGATCTTATTTTCTATCTTTGATTTTTATCTTCCAGCATAAAGGAAGCTTGCATTCTGTTGAATTTAAAGGTTGGATCAGCCATTTTACTTCGAGAAGTTTTAGAAGCTGCTGCAGATCAAAGCCTGAAAAGTGGAGACCCAAATGACACTGTTACAGACCCTAAAGCATCATTATATGAGATTGGGGTGTTCAAATTGACACCTGAGAAAGCTCTACAAGTCATTGGCCTACGGACTAACCTATCATTGGGCTAAAACTTCTTAAATGATAAAGTCATCCCTTTTACTGCTGCCCACATAATAAAAATGTTTGCATTTGTTACTCTCATTTGCACTAATGATCAAATATTGAAATAATTTCAATTGTAAAAGTTTGTTAAATGCTTATGTACTTTAAACGCCTTTTACTTCTTATGTATATCTATACACATGGTTTATCTCATGGCCTTGTAGATAGGTCATCTTTGTGTTGATATCATATACCAAGAAATCATGGTGAGTTCAAACTCTAGTTGGCCCGTTAAGTTTACTTTTGGATTAATCTTCTTATCCTGATTTTACTATGAGTTAATTGTCCCACTATTTTTCTCATAGTTTGTTAGACACAAAATGGTTATTTCAACAAACTATTTACTTAAAAGCCATATCTACCAAAAATATGATGACTTTGTTATTGGATAACCTTTAAATGTTGATATACTATTAAACAAAAGCACTAATCTCCAAACTTAATCTTGAAATTTGCTGAGTTAATTAAAGTTATGGGTATTGATGTAAAAAGAATAAGTTTAATTTTTATTCGGGAATCTTTTATTAGCGGACTGTTGTCCTCATCATGGATTATTACACTACGTTTCGGCCAACTATACCTCTGGCCTTCGTCAGGTGGTTAACCGCAACCTCAGATAGGAATTATGAGTCTTGAAACCGCCTCCTCAGCAATCACTGCCATCCAGTTGTTGTCTATCTCACTACGTTTTGACCAAGTAACCCTCTGGTAATCCAAGATGAGGACAACAGTCCACTAAATAAAAGATTCCTGAATTATAAATGCCTCATCTCAATAAAACTCCTAAAAAAATATATATATATAAAATTTTCATTGTCAAAAATACTCTTTAATATAAATACAAATTTGATATTTTTAATTAGATTTTTTCTTGTTTTTTAACAAGAGACTTAGTAGCTGGGTTGAGTGTCTTAATATAATTTCCAAGCTTCTTTCCAAATGTTTTCAATCTTCCTTGACTATTCTCAGGGATTGACATTTTGTCAGTTACATTTAATTATTTTGTTGTTGTGGCTAGCTCATCTAGGTGAAGGGTAACACTGATGGATTTAATTTCACGTTCTTTCCGCATTTCTTTCAAATAACTACTAAAACGGTTTATATCATGAGAATTAAGCCAGATATAAATGACGTTTTTTTTTTTGTTTAATAGAAAACCAATTTTGAAAGTCATTGTAAAAATTTGTTTTAAAAATAATTTTTTCTCAACCAAAAAAAGAATAAAAAATAATTTTTTAACTAAAAATGAAATTTTTTTTTTCTTAACCAAAAAAAAGAAAAATAAAAAAAAAATTTTCCTAACTTAATTTTTTTTTCAATTAAGAAAATAAAAAAATTCTTAACTGAAAATATTTTTTAACTAAAAAAAAAAAAAAGAATTTAACCAGAAAAAAAAAGCAAGAGAGAAAACAAAAAAAAACAAGAAAAGGTTAAAAGAAAAAAAAGCGCACAAAAATGTGTTTTTGCAAGTAAGATCTCTTCCCCTTCCTACCTTCCCCACCAAAAAAAAAAAGAAGAAAAAAAAGCCCATTGGAAGAGGACTAACCCCCAACCAGCCAGCATCCCCGCCCCATTGCATAAATTTCCTCCCAGATGTTACAGCAGACAATCCTAAAATATCAAACTATCTGTTCTACGTAACAACCAATCCATACAATGAAAAATAACACTTTTTGTCTTTGACAACATGTGTTTAGAGTTATGGAGGCTCACCCATTTATTATTCCTAATGAACTCATTGCATTCTAAATAAATCTATGGAAGATATCACTACATAATGTGAGATAAAACACTGTCTAACGCTAGCAGTCAGACTGACCTACAAGCATCCTCTGTATTCGAACTTTCTGTTCAATATATTCATTCTCAGGGCTTTATAAACAAATTTACCTTTAGTTGACCTTTGACAACTAAATATTTTCATTTACTAGCCAAATAGAAAAGTTACTAGCCAA